>CALZFC010000018.1:2782500-2937500 GCA_945643635.1 Allodiplogaster sudhausi | reverse complement strand
TCGACCGGGCGCGACGAGTGCCACGAGGGAGAATGAGTGAGACTCGGAGAAGGAAGGAAGCAGACTTGAGAGCGAGGGCGGAGCAGATAATTGAATATGCTGAATGGCGAACGTGCAATATTAGGATGGTGGGAAATTAAAAAATATATAAAGCTGATAAATATGGCGAGTATCTTGTACTATTATAAAATGGTGAGAAATTTTTAGAAGTATGCTGATGATAAGTATCCAAGTGAATAGCTAGGCATTCTGGTGCATGCTTGTGTCAAGTAACCAAGTGAAAAAAGGAACTGTGCTTTTACTATTAATTTAAAATACGATATTTAGATGATTTTAAATGTGTATTTAAAATAATTAAATAATTATGGTTTAAGACAGGAATTTGGTCAAGCTGACGCCCCGCTACATTGGCCAAGGAGAAGTGTCCAATGCCCCGGACACTGGCTGGAAAATGGCCACTTGCCACTAGGCCATCCCGGCTATCGATCAATATTCCTAGCTCAAAAAAACTTCGAACAGTTTCTTTCATTCGGGCGCAACGACTTCCAAAAATAGCCAGAAGGGCGACTGTGAAGAAGGCCACGCCCACCCAGAAGAACTGCAAAGAGAAATTTTTATTATTAAGATTAAAAACTCAATTCTTCACAGAAGCGAAAAGGAAAGTATGTTCTAATATCAGATGATAATTTAATTGTCTTCAAATAAAATTGAGGCAATTGTGCTCACTGAGAAAGTGTAAATGGGACTTTTTTCAACTTCAAACTCCATTTTGTGTTTCTACGACTTTACAAAGCCATACGAGATTTTAAAAGCGTTGCAATGATAGTGCGACAGAAGGTGGAACGCAGTGGTGGAAGTTAGTTTCAGGCAGGAGCGAAAGCCGAATCTTGTTAGACTTCCCAGCATGGTAGAGGACGTTGTCATTGGTTCAGTGGTGGTGGTAGTTGAACTGGTCGAAGTCGTTGTTCGGCTACAATTTAGTTGCTGTAGAGATCGCCTTAAGCTAACGAGTCAACGTAGTATTACTTTTTTGTATATACGTTAGTCAAAAAAGAATTATCTTGGCCAGTTGCCAAATGCCTCCTGACCCGGATGGTCGTGATCCACAAGCATTCTGAGATGAACTGTGCCAAGCTGGCGCTGGAAGAACAGGGCGAAAAACAACGAGACCACAATAGAGAAGGTCGTCTTCACTGCCAGTTCCCTGAAAAGAGAGAGGGAGAGGCGGAGAGAAAGAAGAGAGATGAACAAAGAAAGGGAGGTAGAGGGAGAGAAAGAGAGGGATCGAGAGAGAGAGGGAAAATGAGAGAGAAAAGAGTAAATAAGCTTGGTACCTGAGAATATTATGGCCCATTTTGATGGTGATTCCAATCGAACATATCAATGCTATTTATCGTTCATTTTGTTGCAGGTTGACGATGAACCAGAAAGCGAAGCCGCAGAGATCGTCACCGCGAAGGTCAACACGTGATTTTTCCTGTTTAACTAAAGCTAGCGGCTCAAGCAAAACCTGAAAAAAAGTGATCGAGACACTATGTCATTCTCTGATATTTCACTTCTTGATGAGCAATTACTTCAGGAACTCAAGGACAATTTCTGGTATTTAAACCTTTGCACAATGTTTACATTCCCCAACTTAATTTCCCATGCGTTACAAATTGAAACGGGCAAATTTTTGGTTATTTCGCATGATTCTTCACATGTGCTTATGAGATGTTTTTTATTATAATTTATTACATTCTCTATTTTGAGTGAATCTATCAGTATAAATGCTTATTGACAATTAATAAATCTGAGGAAAAGGACGGAATTTTCGCACATGAACTGACAATGAGAACTAATCCAGTGAGCATAAGATTAATCAGCCAGAGAAAAGAGGAAAATGCATGATTTAAACTTTGAATCCTGATAAGAAGCAGGAAAGTGTCCTCTCTTTTTTATCACTTTGCCATTTCTGGAGATGTGCCGACGACGAGCTTCTACTGCAGCACTCTTGCATTTATATTTTTTCATTACTTTTTAGCATCTTTTATATTGGTTTTTATTACTATGACTTAAAGAGTAATTGACATTATAGTTGTTTAAAAAACTGTTTTATTTTCCAGAGAAACATATTGGATACATACACATGTACATATGTCTCCGCATATTTTTGGCCAGAAGAAAAGTGATAAATTGAAGAGAGAATTAGTTGAAAGCCAGGCTCGTGACACTCAAATTGTCGTTGATGTTGCCTTATAAGTAAACATTGACGTCAGTGCTAGCCGAGCAAGAGAAGACACTGTTTAAAAGCGTGGGATAATTAGGGTCCGTTTATTCCCACGCTCATGTTGGTCAAACACGTCGAATAGCCTTGTACGCACGTGGGAGAATTTCTGCGTGAAATAGACCGCGCCGAACGGAGTTCGACACCATTTCTATTGTGCTATTGCAATACTTATCGTTAGTTTGAATTGGTACAAGAGAATACATATTAAGAGCTTAATCTCTTTTTCAGTCTCTTTCGATGCCAACACAGACGGTCCGGCCGACTCTGCCCCCTTCAGGTTACTCTCTCCATATCTTCGCATTCTCTTTTTCTGTCGTTCTAACACTCTAACAATGTCTCAGCCTCTCTCTGTCTCTCTGATTCGTTTTCTTCTTCTTCTTTTCTCAATTCTCTCTCTCTTTCTCTCCAGACTTCCTTGTCTTCTCTGTACTTCTAATTGCTTTGGCAGCAGTACCCGAATGCACGCTCAGCGAAGAAGACGACCGATTCAAGGCAAGAGCATCGAGAAAAATGGCAAAAAATTGAGAATCCATTAGGGAAGGGAGCAACAAGTACATATGTACTAGGAAAAAAATCTGCATTCTTCGAATAATTTGCAGACGTCGAATTCAAGGTACATACATAGTATATTCTTCATCTAAAAATCTACCGCAAATGTATAATGAAAAGCGTATGATATAACAGAGAATATTTCTTGAAAAAGTAGGATTTCTTGTAACACATACAAAAAAATAGCTCTTATTTCTGGGCCTCTTTGCTTGATTGAGAGATTGCAATGAGGGTGGACGAAACTCAACCGTAATCTGTTAGAATTTTCCTGACTATCATAATCGCGACTACCTAAAGCACATGCTCTCTCGCTCTAGCGTCTCAGGAAAAAGGCGCGAATTCAAAAAGGGGTTTCGGTTTCTTTGAGGTGTACTGGAATGTGCCTTCCATCAACTGCTTCAAGTCCTACAAATGGTGCTGCCTCTCGACGACTACCATATCATACACAATGAGGGCTTCACCTTTTTGGGTGATAAGGTTCATTTTCTCTCTCCTCTGTTTTTGCTTCTTAATAGACATCATTAGTGTTGTTAATATTAGTTCATTTTAACGTTACTTTTTAATAGATAATATTGGTTGTGACCGATCACGAAAAGTTAAAAAAAAACCAAAACGTTTTGCAGATTGTGCTCTTCTACGAGACTACCACGGGTCTCTTTCCATACTTTGAGAACTCCGACCCGTCAAATGCTGTCAACGGCGGGCTTCCTCAGGTCTATATTTAAAACAAATCAATTTAACTTTTAAAAAATTAACAAAAAATGTCCTATTTATTAACGAGTTGCAAAATAAAAGATGGCATCAATTATTGAAATAAAGATTATTGGGTCTATTAATTACCTCATTTTGGAAATGTGACATGGCGCGGCATCTCCAAATTGTTGAGCAGCAGATCATCCAGAACATCCCCGACGAGAACTTTGACGGGCCTGCAGTCTTTGATGTTGAAGTCAGACGTTGAGAACACGATCAGTGTAGAGGGAGAGACCGAGAGAGAGAGAGAGAGAGAGAGAGAGAGAGAGAGCGAGGAGGAGAGAGAGTGAGAGATAGGGAATGATCTCATGAGATCTTGAGAGAGTGAGCGAGAGAGAGAGAATGAGGGAGAGAGGGAGAGAGAGAGCACAATGAAGTGTGTATTGGAGATGAATCAGAAAAAGAGCGCACAAGCAGAGAGAATGCGAGACGGAGAGCATGAGACGGCCAATTCAGGAGTGGCGACCCATGTACCATCTGAACTGGGGTCCTAAGAGTGTCTATCAGAACGAGTCTATCAAGCTTGTTCGGTATGCATCTCTTTCTTAAGATTTGTTGCTTTTAAACTTTTCTTTTTTCCACTTAATATTTTGCTAATAGCTTCTAGTTTTTAAATACATAATTAATATTTTTTGAAATATATTATTTAATCGATGGAAATGATCCAGTCTTTTTTGCCAATTCAGCGAGCGTTTTCCGTCGATGTCGCTCAAGTCGGCCGTTGTTTTGGCGACTGAAGAATTCAATCAAGCGTCCAAGTCAGTTTTCTTTCATTTATCTCGCTTTATGCAATTTTACTGACTTCTTTGATCGTTTATCTTTTTTAATTGTTGCTATTCTTGATTAGTAAGCTTAATGGATGAAACGGTTGTAGGGGCTAAAAGCAAAGAAAAGAGAGAAACGTAGGATGCGCAAGATAATAAATTTCTTTTGCAGGAAGCTTCTCGTGTCGACGTTGCAGCTCGCGCGGAAACTGCGACCGCGCGCCCTCTGGGGTCTCTACGGCTTTCCCTACTGTAACTACGACGCGGGCAAGGCCGGCGAGCTCAAATGCTCCGACGACTTTCTCAGCCATAATGACAGGTCATTGAAATTTCATTTAAAAAAATAAATTAATATATTATAAAATTAATTTTAACGCAAAGCTCTTGGCTGCTGAAACGGCAATTTTAATGTTAATAAATAGAAAAACGGCGTAACAGCTAAATGAAGATTGTCTCCGCTTAAAAGTTAAGAATAATAAATATTAAATAACAATAATACCAATAGAAAGATTGGATAACAACAAATGCCTTTTCCAGACTTCGCTGGCTCACGGACGAACTGACTCTTCTCACTCCTTCCATCTACTTGTACAACAATGAGGACTCCGATCTCTCGTTCCGCTTCATTCACGCCATTCTCAAGGAGACTCAGCGGATTGCGCTTGCCGTATGCTTCTTCTCCATATAAATCGCATCGGGACCAAAATTCAGAAAAAAAAACCATGAATGAATGACAGTAAATTATATAGATATTTCTTGACAGACTAACTCGCAGCAGCACATAATGCCTTACACAAAGTTCGAGTACAACCCGTACGATCCAGTCAATGAGCACGTCTACTATTCCAAGGTAAAGTTCCCTTTTTATAATCTCCTTCTATTTTCCATTTTCACACCACCGGGCGCTTTAAACTTTTGCACGTTAGATATAAATTTCTGTGACGTTCTGATCAAGTGACGGTGCCTCTGGATGATCAAAACTTCGCAGTTTTGTAATAAGCATTGTAAATATTAAAATCTATATTTATTATTTTGTATTTTATTTATAGTATGTTCACATTTACATTTTACACTTACAAATTAGCGCAACGAATGAATTTGTTGATATGAAATGGGAAAATACGACAAACGTTCCCTCTCTCTCTTTCTCTTTTCTCTCTCTCTCTCTCTCTCTCTCGCTCTCTCCCCTCCATTATCCAGAAGGACCTATGCAACTGGCTGAAGCACGTCTCTGATATGGGCGTGGCGGGCGTTCTCATCTGGAGTACCTCCCGAGCCATGACAGCCGACCGCTGCCAGATTATCTTCCGTAACGTTGGCAACTCACTCGGGCCGTCAGTTTCTGCTTCTTCTTATTTGCCTTCGACCAATCGAAGAGAACTTTAAGAAATTAAGTAAATTTCTAAAGCCAATTGTAATTCTCACTTTTTTTGTTGTTTTTAAATTTTATGAATTTTATGAAGTTCATTTATGCAGTAAACAACGAAGATATTTTGTATATAAAACTTATCAGATGTGCAGACATAAAGATATTTAATATAAACAAATACGTAGATTTAAGTACTTTAATGGCAATAAAAGTAAAAAAATAAATAATGTACCTCCCTCTTCAGTGCTTCGGATCTCGTCCGCGTGATGCAAATCACTGCGCGCAAGAACGATGCAGCGGGCACGGCCACTACGTGCTCCGCCAGACGACCAGCCAGTGGGGAATTCTTTTCTTTCTTTCTCTGCATCTACACACACTCCCTCTTTTCTCTCTTTTTTATCTCTCACTCGTTTTCTATCCGTCTCTCGTTCTCTTTCCTTCTCTCTCCTGCCTCTCTCTCTCTCTCTCTCTCTCTCTCTCTCTCTTCCTTTCTCTCCTTTACACTCCCCCTGTCTTCCCTTGCTCTCTTCTCTTTACTTTACGTCTCTCTCTCTCTCCTCTCCTCTCTCTCTCATTCTCTCTCTTTCTCTCTCATTTCTCAATTTATTTATTCTTTCTACTTCTCTCTCTCCCTCTCTCTCTTTCTCCCAGATGCGCCTTCCTTCTGGAACCGTCGGAGTACCGCTGCGAGTGCGACTCGGCCTTCATCGGTGACTCTTGCCAGAATTCTGCCTAAATTGAAGAAGAAAGCCGGGCTCTTCTAATCCTCTATTTGCTAGTAATCACGCACGTTGTTCTTGGGTATAAATCAACGGATCAAAAGATCATTAAAAAAATTCAATTGATTCCACTATTTCCTCTTGCTATTCAATTGAATTTGCGGCTATTTGAGTTTCGGTTAATTCTGCCTCTTTATTCGTTTTGCTCCAATCTTGAATATGAGTATTAGTCAAAATACAAGCCACGGGCGTGTTTACGGAACTGTCAAAAGAAACAGGTGAAAGCATAAGGAACATCTTACGTATATATGTATGTACGTCTGAATGTATTATGTATGTATATCCATCTCTTTCTCCCGTATTGTCTCTAGCTTGCCCCAGCTTCCCTCCGCTCTCTCGAATATATGTATAAATGATAGTTATGAGTAATCTAGAAGTTCGATCCCGAAGGCGTTTGCCGACCGCCGTCGCTCCGTTTGGTCATTTTTTTCATTTCATTTATTTACGGCATTGTAAAACGCACGTGGTAATATAATTAAGAATATGATATAGCATATATGGTATAGCGAGATATGTACATATATAAGTGAGAGAATAACGATGGAGAGAGGTCATAGAGAGGTGTAAGGGATTGTGGGAGGGGGGAGTGGGGAGGGAGAGGAGATGAGGGACGGGGAGAGTGAAGTGGACTTGGCTATACTATTGAATGCCTTTGCGGCTCTGATAAAGAAGGAATGCGAACGGATTGCGGATCTTGTGGAGGGGTATGCTAGCTGGAAGGAGAGGCCACGAGTTCTACTGTTGCGGAAGTGAAAGTAGTGAGGGTTTGCGTCGGAAATGCGGCGGTGACCAAAAATTAGCCTACGAGCCAGTGTAAAGTCGGCGTGGTCTCGACGGGACTTAAGAGACGGGAGGGAAAGGGTAGTATTCCTGCGGTACTATTAGGGAGATTAAAGCTAGTATGGCCAAGGGAACGGCGAAAGATAACACGGGTGAAATAATTCTGGGGTTTCTCTAGGATGCGGATGTCCCGTTTGAGACGTGGAGAAAAAGCAACAGAGCAGTCATCCTTTTCCCAGTGTCGGCGATCCACCCGTTCCAACCACCTGGTCTCTCTCTCTCTCTCAAGGAAAAGATAGGGAGTGATAGAGAGAGGAAGAAGGATCAATCCATTTTAGTTACCAGATCAACTCATTCATAAAACGGAATAAAATTGAGAGATGAGGAGAGAGCGAACAACTGAGCACTTCATAGACTTAATCTAAGTACAAAACAAATGGATTTGGTTGCTTCCTGTTGCCATAGCCGAGAAGGCCGACTCAGCTCATTCGCAGTGGATGGCCAATTCTTACTCCAAATCGCTAACAATTTAGGAGATTGTCAAGGTTTTCTCTTTTTAGAATTGGAGCACCGAAACCTAAAAGATAATTAATAATAGAATGTTAATAGACAATGAGACAATCACTGTCAGACCGGCTCTATTAACAATATTTCCATGACTTTTTACACAACAGCAATTTCAAGGTACGAAAATAATTGCAACTATTTTGGGTAGAAGAAAAAGGAACACTTAATCCTTCGATCTGCAACACCCAGCCTCGAGCGAAGAGCCTTTGCTTGCTGGCTTCTAGGCTATCGATTAGATACAAGAGGGCTAATCAAGGGAACTCATCCATCATCAGTTTCATTCTTCCCAAACGATTCCTGGTCTTCGCCAGAAACTTTTCTTCAATAGACAAAACTGCGTTGTAAACTAAAATGTGTCTTACCAGTTGTAAATACACCTCTTCAGAAATAGTACATTTATCAACGGTAACTAGAATACATGGCAATATACAGTAAAAAAAAACCTTAACTGAATCCCAAGCAAGACCATACTACGACGCTAGATCACAGGACAAACGTTCATCTATTAGTTCCCAAGGGAAAGATTGATAGAGATGGCATTGGCTCTATTAGAGGTGAGTCATTTTTACAAGAATCATCAACTTTTCAACAGCGAGTTCAAAATATAATAATGAAAAGTGTAAAGAAAGAAAAACAAGAGAGAGAATGAGAAGGGGCAATTAAAAAATAAAATGCACAGGAAATGGGAAGAGGTCAGAAAGGAGTTGTCCATGGAGAAACAGTAACGAGGAAAGATGGAGTGAATGAGTGAGGGAGGAAAATGTAAAGGAGTGGACTGGGTAGAAAAGGACTGAAGGAGAACATGGGTAAATCGTAAGAAAACAAAGAACACCTACAACGAAAACACCCTCATGAACAAATAAGACAAAAAAATTCACAGGCTAAAACTTTACAGTGAAGTTAACTTTAACAAATCAAGATTTAAAATACTGACGTCATATAAAACAGAAATTTTCTGACAATGACTGCCTTCTGCTCCTCACGGGGAATCGCGGTTGAAGTTGGCCGGCGAGAAGGCAAGAGGAGTGATCCTCCTTGTGGGAACCTTCAATTTGCTAGTTTCGAGTCATTATCAAAGATAAAGAAGTTCCTAAAGCAACTTTTGCTTAGTTGCAGTCACACTCTAATCACACATCCACGTTTTCTAACTCCTCTATTCTCTTGCAGCACACTTTTCGCTTTCTCTCTCCTTTTCTCTCATGCTTCTTACTATTCCTCTCTACTTGAGATGCCACTTATATAGAAGTTCTCTGGTTGCCATGCCAATAACCCAATAGAAACACAACCACCGTACATGGGAGACGGGTCGCATCTGAGAGGTCTGACTGCGAAGAGTGAAGTTGCCGTTGCCTGCGCCCGCTGTTGGAGTGAATCTTCCTCTGCCTCCTCCCGTGTTGCTTCCTCCTCCGCTCATGCCCACATTCGGTTTCGCGGTGCGCTGAAAAGGCACCGCCATTGTTTTCTTCAAATTTTATTAATTTTTTTTTCAATAGAAAAAATCATAGCGGAAAATAATTCCTGTACTCAAAGCTTGAATTGCCTTGAGTATAAATGTTGCATAAAAAGATCGTCCGAGAAGCTCAATTGTAACAATTGTTTATTTAAGCTGGTTAAATACCTGCTTCCACATCTGAAGGTATGGATTGTCAGCAGTTTCTTCTCTGTGCTGGGACGGCGGAGCAGCAAGGGGACTTCTGCCATGGAGAGCACCAGCTGAGCGTGGCCTACAAGGTAGGATGTGGGAAAGAAGAAGTAATGGATTATCTCCAAGAGGGGTATTAACAATACTCGGCAAGATTTGCGAACTACATTCGAAACCAAGTTTATAAGATGGCAGTAAGCCATACGCAAATTATAAGCTGATATCGATCTCTGAGAACAAAAAAAGGAATAAAAATGAAATGGTAAAAAGCAAACATGTATGGCCGCGGGCGCTTCTGGATCTTGTAACTGCCAAGAATGCCAGGCGTGGTCAGCCCGCTCGCAATGACAGGCCACTTCTTACTCGACGCCACTCAAAGTTAGGAAACTGACTACCTTTTCATCTTATAATTGGATCGTCAAACGCATTAAGAAAGTAATAGGCTAAAAAGTCAGAGACAGACAGCGTCAAATGTGTGCATAATATAGAAAAGTAACGAATCTTCTCTCCTTCCAAACAGATGTAAAACTTAAGTATGAAAGGAAATAAAGATTGAAGCCGATACCTGAACTGTGTTTGGTTTGAGTGGCGAAGGGAGAGAAGTCCGCATTCGAAGTCGTCGCGCGGGTCACAGAACCGCCATCGAACGTCTGCTGCTCGGCTCCTAAATACATGCAAAGTTCTCATTCTATGCTATGAGTTTGATTGCTTCTCATCTGCATCTTTCTAGCATTCTTTAATCAGAGTAGGAAAAGGTTGTCATATCATGCAACCCCAGACTGAGTTAAGCACCTCATGATAACTCCCTCTGTTTCAAAAGAAATTCTTGAGATAAGATAGATGCGTAGAAAAACTGAGAAGCCCAAAGAGGCAAGATTCCACCTCCCACTTTTCATCCACTCCATTGCTTTGAAAGGCCTACCCGCAATTCTTTTCTCCCATGTCTTGAACTCCACGTTAACACACAAAAATATCTCCAGAATTTGTCATGGCAAACGCTTACAACACCCGACTAACAATGATTCAAAATGATGAAATAGAAGAGTAGAAAGAAAAAAGGCCAGCTAACCTGAGGAAGAATAAGCGGTAGCCGGCCGAGATGCTGAGCGAGGCGCTGAACGAGGCGGAAGACTCTGGGCTTGCGGGAACGAAAACACTTTCGCACAACCTTCAATTTAACTCTATTCCAAATTCAGAAATTAAAGATCCTTTTCAAACGATAGTAGCTTTTATAACAAACTATTATAAAGCACAATTTAAAAAAAATCAATAGCTTTTTAACAAAAGCTTTCGTTTATTTCTTAAAATATTATTTAAAATTTATTGAGAAATGACATACTGTTAACGATGCTGGTGAAGGACATGGCATTAGAAGAAGCGGCACTGCTATCGAGATCTGTCTGCAAGAATACGATTAATCTCAATGAATCAGCAATATTGATCACTACGCACATCGCATACTGCGATGTAATAAAAAAAACTAAAACATCTAAAGAACATGTAAAAAAATAAAGAATATAAATATATTACGAAAACCCCTACAGAGATGTCTGCAAGGCTCGCTGGGAAGCCGGGGCTGGAGAGCTGTAAAAGAACAACATTGTAACTAAGTATCGAAAATAGCATCAATATCTCACACTATACCAAGAGCAATTGTTAAAGTTTTATTAAACTATCGAGAAAAAAAATCTGCTAATAAAGAGAAAAAAGTACCGAGAAGCCGACGTTGCCAGTAGACTCCGTTGAATCTAATGAGATAGAAAGTCATTAAAACACAATTTTCGAAAAGCGCAAAAGATATGCAAAGGATACAAAGAAAGCTAGCTAACCCATGAAGAACAGATCATCCGCTGTTCCCGCGGCATTCGGATCCTTCGTCCTAAAAACATCAACTTTCTTCAAATAAATTCGCGAAACAAAGTTGAACAGTTTCAAATATAAGTTGCTTTTCCCCTAATGTTGTAGCAATTTCTGCAATTGTTATTCGACAGAAAAACAATTGTTGTTAATGTAAAGAATCATCAAAAGACTTGTAGGTGGAGAGCTCATTAATGCCTTACAATAGAATGAATAATGAAGAAAGAATGAAACCTCGACTGGTTGTGGTTGCTCGTCCGTTCAAGTTCTCGCGCCTTCGCCTGTTTTAGCTGGTCTTCGAAGAACTGCATCGAAATTTGCGTAGATTTTAGCTCGCTGAACAGATTGCAGATTTAATCTAAATCTATTATTTTATCAATTGAGAAATGGCTTGAGTTTTAAGCATGATCACAATATCACGGAGATTTGAGTGGCGTGAGTGAAATGAACCCAGCAGGAGTGTTCTTACTCTCTGGCAGAATATCTATTTGTATTGACTAAATATTGGGGATTCATGAATTAGGATAATTTCGTAATAAAACGAAAAACTGCTGGAAACCAACTTCTCGAGCTTGTTGTTGATCTCAGCTTTCTCCTGGTTGCTCTTGCTCAATTCTGCCAATCGGCCATGCTGAAGTAGGCAACAACCATGACAAATGGCCAATGAAAGCAGCAACCATTTAACGATCAAGAAAATGGCTGACCATCTTGTTGACATGGCTCGCGAGGGAGAGCATCTGGGCTTCTTGGAACTTGTGGACGCGCGACAAACGAGCGGCCTGGTCAGCCATGGTCTTCTCGATTGGAAGGAAAAGCTTCAACGCCTGAATTTTTATAAAATATTTTCAAAAAAAAACAAAGATTAAGGTATTGCACGTTCAACATTCCATTAATTCAATAAGATATCCTAGACCAGATGGGAGGGACACAATTTTTAACCAATAAGCGCTGATAGACATAATTTAGGGGCAATTCTACAGGAAAATGAACTTTAGAAAACATGAAAAATTATGAGGCTCCCAGCTATGGTAACCCCAACAACCTTACGCCGTCCTTCTTTAGAGACGGTTCACTATAAAAGTGAAGACGAAATGATGTGAAAAGAGAAGGAACCTTTGCTGGTAATCCATCAGCTGTTATCGGCTTAGCAATGCATTCCTTCTGGCAACGGCCGCATCTTCCACTCTCTGCAGATGGCTCTCCGGTACGAGCTAAGGAAGGACAGGCATCAAACAACTTGAGAATTAGGTAGGTTTAAAAACCAAAAAAATGGCTGGATGTTCTCATTTAAAAAAAAGGACGAATACCTAGGATAATCAGATTCATTTTTGGTGAAAGAAAGAAAAGCAAATAAAAGATTAACCATTTTCTCAGGATAAACAACTCATCCCATAAATGGCAAGCAAGATTACATCATAGTGGAAATGAATCGAAATATTCAAGGAATATGTTCATTGAAATTAAATGGGGAGAAATGGCCACAAACTTTTAGAGAAGCAGCCATCGCAGAGGATATGGCGGCAATTTGTGAGCCGGAAGCGAGTGGAGGAGGGAGGAGTCGTGAAGCAGACGTTGCAGTGGAAAAAATCAGGAAAGCCGGGCATGGCGAGGGGGCAGAATAAAAATCTAAGAAGAGAGGAAGTCAGCCTTTTCATTCTACACACTTTCTTCCTTTATCCTATTAAGTGAACGCTAGCAGATATTCTCAAATAAGCTAATTGAGGAAAAGAGAAAAGACAGACTGCACAAGGTTACGGTAAAAAGTGTATATGAAACAAAGCAAACACAAAACCAGTCACAATTGCCGACTACTCACATACAACTTTAATAGTTCAGTAGGCAGCCCGGGATTGAACCGTCCTTATCAAGCTCATCAACATATTCAGGGCGTAACACATGTTCTCTTTATTAACAACAAAAAGAAGAGAATGTAAGCTTAAGCAAATGGTAGCAACTTGAACAACATTGTACAGATCATCTCGTCCAGTATCCGAAGACGCCTCTCACGTCATTGTCATCCTCTCACGACTCTCTTGTTAAGAGAGAAGCGTCATTTTCAAATTAAAACACGCACAACCGAGATGCCCGCTTCGATAATCCAACATTAGCCTCTCATTAATTGCCGTTCTCGGCTGAGTCGTCCTCTGGCTGGTCCATCCTAATGTTCTGCATCCGCCACTGCAGGCCATCCACGTTCTCAAGCTCCTCTTGGTCCGGCTCGACGAAGGCTGAAATGAGTAAAAAAAAACATCGATTGGCAAAGAATACCACGGACAAACAATATGTCACAGATATAATAACTTAATTAACTAGGTGATAGACAAAAAAATGGTACTACCGAAATAGCACCAAAAAATGGCACGACAGATAGTCAAAACCTTAACATGATGCAAATGAACTAAAAAGAAAGCAAAAAAAAACCTCGCTCAATAAGTCGCCTCAGGTCCTCGGGAGCAGTATCGGGACGATGAGCTTCAGCCTCAAGCATTAAGCGGGAAATTCACAAGTAAATATTACGTACAGCTAATTTTAAGAAATAAAATATCACAAAGCCTAAGTTCCCCTTCTGATTGTGAGTCTCTTGAAGCATGCCGAACCATGAGAACTATTCAAACTCGGACGGTTGTTAGCAGGCAAAGAAACCATTCCAACTGTTGCGGCCCACCAAAAGAAGCGCAAGGCGTGTTCTCCATCTATTTTTGTGATTGTAGTCTCAAAACAAACTTCTTCGCCGTCATCGTGGTTGCCGAACAAATTCTCGATGTAACGACGGTAAGCGCGGTGTTGGGGCGACTCAAACTACAAAAAGGAAATTTAAAAATAAATAAATAAAGCATAGTTCAATGGATTGAACAATTAAATTGCATACGGAAATGGATAAAATTACTGATAAGAATGATATGTGATCTCCACTTATTTCCTTGACAAACTTCTTCGTTCTCGTGGTAGTTGTCGAGTAACTCTTCCATGTAACGACGGAAGAACAGAAACACAGCTGCATCAGGCTTCAAAAGGGAACTTGTTCACAAAAATAAAACACAGCTCTAGGATTAGAATTATAAAGTCACATGGGGACCCTCCCCTCCCTGACCTGCATAGAGAAAAATTTGTTTCACCTAGGCGGAGGGGCTGCGTCAATCATCAAAATGGAATTTATTTTAAAGAATTAATAGTTTGAGTACTAGAAAATACACGCGGAAATTCATAAAATTACTGATAAGGTGACATTATCTTTTCGAGGCACTCGGAGGTCTTCTTACCCAGCCACTTTTGTGGGACCCTGGGACCACCATCTATTCCCTGGAGCTAACGCGAGTACAAATAGCCAAATTCACAAGATAGCATGCGAGAATAAGGAAAAAGCGGATTTCAGCAAAGATGAGAAAGTGCTTCAAAGGAGATGGAACGCTAAATCATAATGGGGGAAGCGGCAGCAACAACAGTGTAGCGGGCAACAAAAAAATAAATTGTCTACTTTTCTGCAATGTTCAGAGACCTTTTTTTTCAGAGAATAGGATGACTAGATACGAAAATATCCCAAACCTGGAAGGGTGCTGGTCATTTAACAGAACAAAACGAACTCCTTCATCCTCCTGCTCTTCTTCCTCCACTTCTGGCGGAATGATCTGGAGACCACCAATTTCATCGCCGCACAACGGGCAAACCGGATCAGTGGCATGCTGTAAATAAACTGGTAAGGTCGAAAATGACAAACACGAGCAAAAAAAACCTGAAATACAGTCTCCTTGCTTCAAGTAATTCCCTGGGGGAAAGTTTCAGCAAAAACAAAAGAAAATATTTAGGGTCGTAGAAGTACAAATAAAACGTATGCTAGGGAAGGAATAGAATACGGCCAACTCAGGAGCATCTAGTAAGATGCTCAAGGATGCTATGATAGAAGCAGAAAATGTATAATGAGAGCATGTTTTTTAATAATACAAAGTAGCAGCAGCCTTCAAATAAATCATCTTCAAATCTTCAAAAAATGTGCTTAAGGCGCTTATTTGAAAGGGCCTCTAACCAGCGCCAGATGAAGGAAGCCACATTGGAAATGGACGAAGTGGAAGCAGTTGCTGAAGCAGACCTGGCGAGTGCCGGTAGTCAAAGAATTACCGCAGATAATACATCTTTCGAACGGGTCGAAAGGCATTAGTGCTGGAAGGAAAAGCCACATTATTAGGCTAAAAGGCCCATTTATTAGCGAGTTTGAATAAATAAGCATAACAAAACGAAATTCAACACACAGGTGCTCTGGTAAAGAGTTGTTATTTTCATGCTTCCCTGACGTTTTAAAAACTTACATGGCCAGAACTGAACAAGCATAGGAATGTCTATCAATACGGGTCTAATAGCCGTAACAACCATACCATTCTTTAAATGGATTATAAACCACGACAACAACAACGCGAAAATGAAATTTGTTCTAATTTTTCGGTTTGATTGGACGGCTTGAGCACAAATGTGCTAAATACCAAATCTCGCCGCTTCTTACTGTAACACCAGAACATAGCTACACTAAAATAACCATCATGCCTGTGAAATTTACACTATATATGTTATATATAGCTATATATTTGCATATGATCAGGATCATTCTTATAAAGAATAGCAGAATTAAACGCTTTAATTGTTTAAAACTTGCATTGATCGGAGAAAAGTATGGGATATCTCTCGCTCTCGCTCTCTCTCTCTCTCTCTCTCTCGCTCTCTCTCTCTCTCTCTCTCTCGCTCTCTCTCTCTCTCTCGCTCTCTCTCTCTCTCTCTCTCTCTCTCTGTCTCTCTTTCTCTGTCCGTGTCTCTTATCCCTTTCCCCTTTTAGCTTTCCCTTTTACTCTCTGCGCACATCTTGCTCTATAACGAACACTTTATTTCCCATCTTCTCTATTAGCATGACAATTCCTCGTGGCTACCACCATTTTAAATTTGTACTTCATCGACATGCTGTAGAAATGAGAAGAACACAACGAGCGACAGAAGAGAGAAAGGGGGAGGGAAAGATAAGTATATGCCAAGGAAGAGAGAAAGAATTGAAGATAGAGAGCAAGAAATGAAGAAAGAGTGAGGGGTAGAGAGAGAGAAATAAAGGTTTCACAGCCAAAAGAATTATCTGAATAGTCTTCCTTGTCCTCTCTTTGATCTTGCAATGTTTAGCGTACAAATCAACATATCTTTTTCCCTCTGTCTCTCACACACACTCTGTCTCTCTCGCTCGCTCTCTCTCTCTCTCGCTCTCTCTCTCTCTCTCTCTCTCGCTCTCTCGCTCTCTCTCAAAGTACTCGAGTTTGATCCCGCTTGGGAGCGGTTTTCTATTACAACATTAATACAGTCAGATTTCTAGAACAAAATCTTTCCGTTAAACTTCAAATGAGGCTTTCGAGTCGAGATTTCGAAGCGCTCTTCTGATTGTGAGTTATGTTTTTCATGGTGCCCCTTTTTCATAAAAGTAACCTCACATGGCCATTTTATAACTAAGCGAAGTTCATCTCCTGACTTATTGTGCAAATGATTGACATTATGAATCTGATGTCCTGATTGTGAAGGAAATTCAGGCTGTTTTTTGTCATTGAGCTGGCTATTCCGGCGCAATTGAGAAGTCATTCGAAGTATACAAACATACACACTTCTCGCGCTCTCTCTCTCTTTATCTCTCTCTTGCACTCTCTCTCTCTCGCTCTCTCGCTCTCTCGCTCTCTCTCGCTCTCTCTCTCTCTCTCTCTCTCTCTCTTTCTCGCTCGCTCTTTCTCTCTCTCTCTCTCTCGCTCTCTTGCTCTATTTCTCTCTCTCTCTCGCCCGCTCTTTCTCTCTCTCTCACTCTCGCTCGCTCTCTCTCTCTCTCTCTCTCTCTCTCTCGGAGAGGATATTGTTATTTTCATGGAACGATACAAAAAATTTGGAGAACAAGTTGGAAGAATAAAACATCCGAACAAAAATATCTTCTTCTGACTCATTCATTTCGCATTGGCTTAGATCCTATGCCATCCGAGTTGCTGTCTTTTTTAATCAGACTCTAGCACCGCGAAGATATCGCGATTGCTGGAGAAAGGGTCGTTGGATGCGTATTTACTTTCGACGCCGGCCAGGAGCATCTCTAAGAGATACCTATGAGGACTTATTTTTACTTTCCTCTTCAACCGCTGTGTCTCCTTGTCAGCTGCATTGCGGGCAGTAATCATTTCTGTACTCTTCTGCTGTACTTGTTCTTAACAAGGCAAAATTCAAAGTTGAACAGAAGCATATAAAATTGTCTAAGATATTCATGTGAAGTGCGACCATTAATTGTGAGATATGACAGAAGGTAAGCCATAATAGAATGTTAGATGTAATTAGCAGCAGGAGGAGGGAGCAGTGAAAGTGGTCGGGGCCGTGCTGCTTGTATAAAAGGCAAGAAGCGCGCTGCATCCTCACTCTTCCTTCGCATTCACTTGACCTCCGTTTCTTAAGAAGTCCTCCTCCATCTGCATTTCATTTATTAGAATGCTTTATGTTATTGATAATGTCCATATACATATACATATGTATACTATGGGCGGCTTATCACAACCCATTGCATCCTCCTTCGTATTGTTCCTAACTTACATATATATTCCCAACTGCAATCAGACTGCTTTCATGAGCATTTCTTTGCTTCAGCTTCTCGTCTTCGTTACTTCCAGAGAAATGGCAACTGCCACGCCCGCTGCTCCCACGGTCAGTTAATGGCCGCTTTTACTTCTTTTCAATACTTTTCAATCTGTCAAAATCTATTTTAGTTTTGTCATTATTTATTTATTTTTCAGGAAGTGTTCGTCGAGATCGTCTGGAAGAAGAAGCACGTCTTCTACGAGGCCCTCGATTCCACTCTCATCAGTGACATGCGCACTGAACTGGAGGCCCTTCTCCCCGAGGTCAGCAACACAAACTATCTTCTACACTTCTATGACCCTTTCTCCATTAAATGATGTAATACGATCAAACGAGCGATGATAAGTCTCCAGTTTTCCTATCCGAGCTCCTTCATAGTATCTCTGTTTCCTCTAGGTTGATCTGTCTGGAGCTTCTTTCGTCCGTACGGAGACTTTCAAGGCTCCGCAGAAAGACGACAAATGGCAAAAGGTTTGCATTACAGATACAATATTTTAGCATTATTAAATTCTTAAAATTCCAAGTGAAATTGCAGCTGAATGAGAACGTGACTTTTGCGTACGGCGGATTTAACCACGAGAACGCCAACGAGTGCGCGCCCGCCATTCTCTCGCTGCTCTTCCCTGTTCGTTCTTCTTCTTCTTCTTTAAAATTGTGCAACATTTTATGTCTCCGCGTACAACTTTGATTGTTTCTTTTCAGGGCGAGTCGCAGCCAGAGATCGCGCCCCTCTCCGCTCCGCCTCCCCTCCCCGCGGCATTCCAGGAGGTCGTGGCCGAGAGGGAGAAGAAGGCTAGGGAGGAGGAGAAGGGAAAGGCCGGCACTAGTGCGGCTGCAGGCATCTAGGCCAAGGACATTATTTCGCACCACATTATTTCACACTTCGCAACAGTTAATTATTCATGATTTGTGCTCATGGTCAATTTATTCGTTCTCAATAAATCCGGAGAAACCGCATAGGTGTTCGGGATGTTTTTTTGCCAAATCTTAATAGACCAATTCGACGAAATGACTTCCATGACATTGATCCCCGTGCATTTTCATCAGCACATTCTTTCTTCCTTCTTTTTCAACTGCGTCCTTGGAACACATCACAAACACCATTTTATACATACAAAAGGACTGGGGAGTCGAGGATTGGGACAATGTGGCATTGGGTGTGGCATGGGCAGGGGCGCTGGCGGGCTCGGCCGGCTTGGCCAGGTCGATGGGCAGAGCAGTGATGCGAAAGTGTGCCATCTGCGGCCGTGGCGAGGCTAAAGTCGGGGTGGGCGGGGCTAAAGTCGGTGTGGGTGTTGCTAAAGTCGGAGTGGACGGGGCGAGTGGAGGAGCCGCCGCGAAGCCCGGGCTCGCAGCAGATGTGTTATGTAACTGCTGAGACTGAAAGTCTTTTTTCTTCTTCTTAGATGGTGGTTTAATTTCAAATGAATCTGACGGCAAAAAATTGAGACAATCCCGAAGGAAGCATACCGCTGCTCACCGGGTGATCAGCAGTATGTTCTTGATTCTTCTAGTTTGTTCCATGTCGAAATTCATAATTTTTGCACCGAGTATCGACTGCTCGTCAGACATTTATCTCTCTTACAATACATATGAGCAAAAAGAACCGGAGGTGTGAAGAGAGCTCTCTTCCTAGACAAGAAAAAAACAGTTTGGGCAACAAACCAAAAAAATAGAAGCAAAAACGGCAATGTATTGCGTGGAGCGAAGAGGGCGACAGTAGGAGAGAGAGAGAGAGAGAGAGAGAGAGAGAGAGAGAGAAGAGAGTATGGCATGGCTAAAGCAGAAGAGAGATTCAGACGACTAGAGACAAGAGATTCTGAGGGACGAGTAAAGTAATTGCACAACGCCGTTCTGGGAATAATGCGTATTCGGGAACATACAGGAACAGGGATAGAGAAAGAGAAAGAGAGAGAGAGAGAGAGAGAGAGAGAAAGAAATGAAAAACCTTGGAGACATTGACAGGGAGCTTGGCCTTGCCTCTCTTCACAGGGTGACTAGAAAAGTCGGAATACTAACTAGTCCGACTACGAAAAGCCCGTTTAGAGGACTGTGTGGCAACGAATTCTTGTGCATAATAACATAGTTAGTAATGGCCTCTGAATTACATCTGATGAGAACATTAGTGTTTTCTTTACAGAATTCACAAGGTCATAAGAAAGGTTAAAATACTATATATGTATATACCATCTATTCTATATCCGAAAAGCACTTTTTCGAAAAGACTAGTCAGAGAAGTCGACACCCGTTTCCAGTCGTGCACACTGTAGCTTAAAGAGAAACAAAAAAGAAGGGGAGAGGAAAGGAGACTAGGGATGATAAGGGATGGTTTGACTAACAAAAATGCATTCTTTCAACAAGACTGCAGAGCTTGGGAATAGCACGGGGAAAGAGAGAAAGTGAGAGAATTTCGTGTAGAGAGTGCGAGTGCAATATGTATCATACAAGTTATGAGCAAACGAACAAAGTAAAAGAGACAGAATTGAGAGAGAGAGAGAAAAAGGCAAACTGCTCAATTCCTCAATGTCATGACAATCGCTCTCGGCGGAAATTATTAATTCCTTTTCTTACAATAAAAAGGCAATGGAAATCGGCATCAACAAGCATTTTAATTTATTACAAGCTGGCTTTTGAAGAACGTCGTTATCTGATAGAGGAAGGGTTTGGCCATTTGAACTCGAAGGGATGCCAGGGAGCATGGAAAACCACCGGGATATTATTAAAATAGCTGACTGTTATTCATTTAAAGAAAAAGTAAAAAGCTGCTCATGAATCAATCAATATATTTAATCGTTGGCAAAATAATTATTATCGTTTTAATGCTTTTGCTACACTCTTCTTTGACATCGCATATCACAAGTTGGAAGATTCCGGATTGCCACGATTGATCTACCGCTTGATTTCCTTCCAATTCGGTCGATTGTCGCTCTCTTTTCTTCAGTGGCGACCGTCCAAAGCGTCGAGATACTTGTAGTCGATAAGGCGCGGAATTAAGGTGTGTCTAGAGAGAGACAAAAACATATTTTGGTCTTTATTTCTTATACGTACGCTTTTTACATACTCTATGCATTCTTTTTTAAATTTATAAATATTTATAGAGCAATAACAAATGAATATAAAAAAATTATAATGACCGTATTGGCAAGAAGAAGAAACAGACGATCGGAAAGACCATCTCGATGAAGGGATACGGAGAGAAGCCGAAGGCACACAGAATGATCAGCTGCAGCAGTTGGCACGCCGTGAACAGGTGCACCTGGACATGGCCATTCGTTATGGACATTGACTGCTATCGATTGATTATCGATTGGTTATCGATTCGAACGAAAAGTACATGCACTTACCTTTCTCTGCGGCACCTTTCGGATGTAGTGAGTCGGCGGGTACGCTTGCTAAATGCAGCAAGAATCATTCGCAGAATTAAGCTTCATGTTATTATTCATTTATTTTTCTTTATATATGTACTTAAATTAAAGTCATTTAAATACTTAATAATATAGCAATTTTTAAATATTATATATATAATGTTAGTACCTGCTCCGTGATGAGTAACAAGAGCCGCTCAAACATCTCGTTGCCCGTCAGTGACGTCAGTGCCATGTAGAGGAAGAGGCCGTGCAGCACAGATGTCGGAATCCATCTTGACGGTGTGTATTTATTTATTTCCTCATTTTAAGGTTTTTAAAACATTCTGTTAATTTTCTCATTACATAAAACAAATTCAAGACGTAACAGACATTAAAAAAGGAAACACAACATTGCAAAGTACAGTATTGAAGTCGTAAGCTAAAGATAGCAATGCAAACCTGAGAGGGTATGGAAGGAGATAGAAGGCGGAGAGAAGAATGAGAATATGAGCTAATAATGAAGCGAGTCTCGTCTCGCGCACGTTCATGATTCTGAAAGGAAATTGTATGCAATCACTTTTTTTAACCTTTTGACTGGTACTCCATGTCTTTCTGTCCCTTCCAACGCTCTCACGCTCTTTCTATATATCTTTCCTCTTTCTGACACAGACACTCTCTCTTTCTCACCCTCTTCCTCCGCTTCTAGTCTCTCTCTCTCTCTCTCTCTCTCTTTCTCCCCTCTCCACTAACACTTCATGAACATGTCCCTGCGAGACTCTCTCTTCGACATCTGCGAGTGCTCTTAGATGGAGTGGCGAATGCGGTAGGGCGCCGTGCATCCACGGAAGGCCGAAGAGCGAAAGGAAGACGTTGAGGATGGCCACGACGAAGAGGTCGAGATTCTGCGCTTGGCCTTTCTTCAGGCTGCAACAAGGAAGACTTCACTTCTATAGCGAAGCGTAGATCAAACTAGAACCTTTTAATTTATCATTCTAATAATATGACGAATTTTTTTTTCCAAACCATAACAGCTAATCCACGATTTATACAAATGTAGGTATGCAAGTTTATAAGCATATTAAAGCAATTCTAACTTATTCTGCGGATTGTTGACGATGGCTGAAGTGATGTTTTGGTCCATAAAGAAGAGAAAGGACAGCGAAAAGCTGAAAATGTTTTGTGAATCTCAGTGAGTCGAAAAGTATTTATGATGATTAACTTGCATTCATCAATTAAAATAATTCAAAAAGAAAATTTTTTATTAAATAAAAATTAATCAATCATACCCGAGGAGTAAGCAGACAAAGTAGCCTTGCCACGGCAGAGAACGCAGGTCGGCAACCGCAAAGAGGGGGATGTCCGCTCTGATCTCGAACATGTTCTCTGAAAAGAGAGAGAGAGAGAGAGAGAGAGAGAGTGAGTGAGAAATAGACAGTGCAAAGAGAGAAAGAGGGGGCGAGAGGACGAGATAGATAAATATGACGAAAACTACAGACTCTCAATCTCGGAGAACAAGTACGCGCCGGCGAACGACATGAGCAGCACGGAGGCGGGCAGCGCGTAGTCGGCGAGCCATTCGCGACGGGACCTGGAAAAGGTTCGAAAATTATGCTACGGTAGGGGAACTGAACTTGGCGGTTCTTTTATGTTTGTTACCATTTGGAAGCATTTGCTGTTTATTTCGCATTTACAGGATGATGCAATTTGGCGGGAAACAATCGGTTGTCAGATATGGATTGATTTGCTACCTCGTGAGATAGGGCGTCTTGCGAAAGTTGTAGAGGAAGAGGCCGAGCCAGAGTGTGCCGAGCATGAGCAGCACGTAGAGGATGCTCGTGTCTCGATGGCACTCGCGCTTGCGTCGCTCCTAGAATTCATTATCTTATTGCTAAGCAGTTCATATTTAAGCCTTAATTTTCATGACTTTTGCCTCTCTCTATCACATGTTCCCCCGCGCTTGTGTTAGGTAAAAGGCGGGAATGCAAGCGAGGTTTTTTTCGTACCTTTAACAAAGATAAATAAAATCAAAGAAGAAAACATTATCCATAACCTTTTGTTGTACAATGCGTACATACATACATACATAGATACATGCATCAGATGCTTCATCAAACTGAATTGCTAAAATAATAGAATATCTACTCACTGGATCTAGCGAAAAATTGCCGCTTGTCGTATTGTGAGCGCTCTCAGGTTCTGGTGGACAACCGTGGTAGTTGTTCTTGAAGCCTGGAATAAGATTAAACGGATTTCCATAAGCTATCATTTAATCGCTGCTTCCGCCAAATGTTCTTTTTATACTTTTCAAGAGATTTTAATCCAATCGATTAGTCAATAAATCGAGAGAGAAAACAGACTCGTATGAATCGCTCGTATACTTTCGACCGTGAACGCGATCGCAATGAAGAGTGAGAACATCTCTTCGGCCGATCTGTAAACATTCTCAATGTATGTGAATATGGTTTTGGATTTTAAAATAAATAGATGCTTGAAATGATAGAATAACTTGTATAATACTCTAAAGAAGGAAACGTAGGACTTAAAAATAAATAAACTTAAAATAAAAACTAGACCTCGTGGCCATCTTCATGAGGCTGCACATCTCGGTTGCTGCATAGAGAACG
Source organism: Allodiplogaster sudhausi (assembly GCA_945643635.1). Taxonomy (NCBI): domain Eukaryota; kingdom Metazoa; phylum Nematoda; class Chromadorea; order Rhabditida; family Diplogasteridae; genus Allodiplogaster; species Allodiplogaster sudhausi. The sequence continues at coordinate 2,913,579 of CALZFC010000018.1, read as the reverse complement.
AGAAACATGGAGCAGAAAAGGCCGACACAGGCGTACATCGCGTAGAAGTCATAGCCGAGTTCTTGCGATATCTTGTAGATCACTGAGAATACACCGGAAATATGTGGTGACACACCGAAAATAGACTTGAAATTTCATGGGTGTGTAATTCACAACTATCATGAATCACAACATGGTAGAAGACTGAACGGAGTGAAAAGTAGAGGAAGCAGATAGAGAGTGTAATATACATAGAGATAGGGGCGTGAAAGAGAGGAATTGCGATAGCAAGAGAGAGAGAGAGACAATGAGAGAGAGAGAGGGAGACAGAGAGAGACTAACCCTTTATATAGATTGCTAAAGGCACTGTCGTGAGGAGCACTATCATTGGCTGGCCGCCAAAAATGGAGAAGAAGATGCCGCCGATCGACTGAGCGAAGATCATCTTTCGAACATCTTAAGAACAACATTTTTTTTATTTTCTTTTTCCATTAAAAAATATGCACATACATATATGAACATATTATTTGAATACAAATATTTTAGGAAAGTATATATTTAAATAAATTCAATATGCTTGTTCATTACTAATAGCGCCGCCTGTGTTGTCGTCGTTCAAGACGCCAAAAGCAATCGCTGGTAGCAAACACGCAAAGTAGAGGAAGACGACCTGAGCAATTGAGCGATGCCTTCGACTTTATTAGAAAATTTTAAAAAGAAATCAATAACAGTAGTTGCAGTAAGTAGAAAATGAATATGACCAAAACGTACAGTGCTGAACAGTTTCTGGAGAGTGCGATGTCCTCGCATGCCATCGAGATAGTCAGAGAGATAATGGCGAGAACGACGAATCAACTCATCCCTCAGGCCACGGAACGGATACCACTTATTCGGGCCGAACTGAGAGATCAAAGGGGTCTGGGGTCTTCTTAATAAAGTTTTTCTTAAAAGAGTATATTTTAATATTTCTATTGCAGCATTTACTCACCATCAGGCATAGAGGGGAAAATGCGGTAATGCAAATAATAAATATATTTATGAATATTAAAAATGACTTTATTACATTGTTATGAAGGAGAGCAAAAATGAAATGAAGCGCACGATTTGTTCTTTGGCCTGCGACAGATGAATGGAGGCCTTCCGCTCTCGCCACTGGTTCTGGTCCATGGCCAGCTCCTTTGCGGCCGCCAACAGGGTGGCACTAAAAAGAGGCTATTTTGATATTATTTTTTATTTATTTACTGTTTATCTATATGGGCCAAGAAGAACTGCTAGTAACTAGTAAAGGATACTGTAATTTTCATTTTATTGATTTATTGATTGGGGTCACAAAATGGCCTCGTACCGGAACTGCTCGACGGTCTGCGCCATGACGAGTCGTTGTCGAATGTCCATGTCGGCAAAGAGAGTCGCGAATGTTCGCGTCGTTTCAAGCGCCGTCTTTGTTCCTTTCTGAAGAAGAGTTACACGTTTTAGAAGAAAGCAAAAGAAGAAGAAATTATAAATTAAAGATCCTAGAATTAGAATTCATGGTAAATAATAATGTCTTAATAATAATAACTATACATGTGCAATAGATAGTTCTATGATAGGTATGTAAATGAGACATCTTTTTTGTTTGGTAGCATGTTCTTTTTCATTCGGTCAAATTTATAAAAAAAAAGATACTGTCATGAAATCTAGTACCGAGCAAGGATCCACAAGTTGAATATATCTCTCGATTTTCTTCCTTCATTTTCGCAGATTCTTAATCTAGCTTCCGGGAAGATATGCAACAATAGCACTCTGATTTTCTGCGTGAGAAAGCCGATTTCGGGACTCTCTATTTCTCCTTCTCTTCGCCTTCATCTCTCAATCTCTGGTCACTCTCGCTCTCTAACCCTCTCATTCTTCCTATCTATCTGTCCATCTCTGTCTCTCTTTTTCTCATGACTCTTTTGCGTGGACAAGGACCAGTCGTCCAAATTTGGCGTAATTCTCGTCTTTTCGATGCAAATTGCATATGATACGTCGTTTTTTTTCTATTACAAGAAAAGTTTGAACTTGTAGCCAGACTTCCGCAAGTCAATATTCATAAATTCCGGCGAACCAAAGAATTAAAATTGTTTCCTTATAAATATTTTCTCCGAATGTAAACAATAACATGAAATGCAAACACTACAATATTTTTAAAAATAAAAAAAGGTTATTCAGACCGCTCTCGATGGCGCGATGACAATGATGATAAATCGAAGATCTTGCATGGTGCGCCCGAGGTTGGTCGGGTGCGAGAGACGAGCGATGGCGACGTGGCGGTGCTGCACCGTGTTCAGCATGCAACTGAAGAGGAGAGAGAGAGAAAGAGAGAGAGAAAGAAAGAGAAAGAGAGAGAGAAAAGAGAGAGGAAGAGAAAGAGAGAGAAAGAGATAGAGAGAGAGAGAGAAAGAGAAAGAGAAAGGGAGAGAGAGAGAGAAAAATGAGAGGGAGAGAGAGAGAGAATGAGGGTGCCAGGGCGATCATATAAGAGATGAATAAGAAAGATCAACGAGGGAACATGTTGTTTTGCAAAGAAAAAAAAAGATTATCTGTAATTAATGATTTTTTTTATGACAGTCTTTTTGTTGCTTGCTAACAGCGCACAAATCCACGTCTGATCGTAGTCGAAGCTGCCGCCGCCCAACGAGCCCGTCGTGCAGATGGATTGCACGGTACGCGAGAGGATGTGGACTGTAAGGAATTCATTTATTTATATATTTATTTCGACTTTTATTTCATTAGAAACTACTACATATTTCATCATCATATCTTTTGTACTTGTACATATGTACATATATGCCTAATAGTTCCCATTACAAATATCTTTCTTGAACTAAGCTCAAAAATCCATACGAGACAAGACGAGAATTCAAGTTTGTGATACGAAAGAATATTGACCAGAGAATGATGTCTTACACTGATTGCCGGCGTCTTGCGTGAACAGCACACTCCGCACTTGCTCGGAGGTGAACTCGGGCTCTTGGATGTCCATCTCGTGGATAATTCTGAATATATCATTATGTTTATTTTGTTTATTATTATCATTGTTATTAAATATTAATAACGCTGATATTACTATTATTCAAAATGTTTGCCTATTTCTTAACAGCTTCTCTAATTGCCGACAGCATCATCACAAGTAGCCCTCCTTGCAATTCTCCCTCAGTCTTCTGATTTTGGTGTCGTTTGCTAGCTTGCTGCATCCTTCCTTCATTCTTTGTTTCGTTTTTCTACTTTCCCCTCTCCCATTTCTAAGTGCTTATTTTTTATTCTGCATTTTCGCTTTCTTCTCTCCGTACAACGGGAAGAGGGGGGGGGGGGCTATTTTCGCGGTGGGAGTCCACACTGTCTCTCTCTTAGTCTCTGTTTTTCTCTCTCTTTTTCTCTCGCTCTCTTACTCTCTCACGCCCTCTCTCGGTTACCAAGGGCGCATTCACGCTCATTCCCGCATCAGTGACTCTTCAGTGCCCTCACTTTCTCTCTCCACCCTCCTCTCTCTCTCTCCTTCTCTCTCTCTCACTCTCTCTCTCTCTGTGTCTCACCTCTTTCTCTGTTTGTCTCTATCCTATTTTCCGTTGCTTGCTTGTTTTCCATGCACCCCACCCTCGCATTCGGCGGTGTTTTGCTTCTGACAAGCCAATTCGTCTCTAAATATTAGCTTCTTCTTCCTTTATTCTCTGCTTGTACGCTTCTCTCATTTTTTGTTACTCTCTCTCTATCTCACTCACTCACTCACTCTCTATCTCACTCACTCACTCTCTCTCTCTCTCTCTCTCTCTTTATCTCACTCACTCTCTCTATCTCACTCACTAACTCACTCTCACTCTCTCTCTCTCTATCTCACTTACTCACTCACTCTCTCTCTCTCTCTCTCTCTATCTCACCCACTCTCTCTCTCTCTCTTTCTCTCTCTCTCCCTCTCTATTCTCATTAACGATTCGCAAGTGCGTCTATTCATTTTGTTTTCTCTCTCTCTCTCTCTCTATCTCACCCACTCTCTCTCTCTCTCTTTCTCTCTCTCTCCCTCTCTATTCTCATTAACGATTCGCAAGTGCGTCTATTCATTTTGCCATTCGCATTTCAAAAGACCACATAAGGCATTCAAAATCATGCTTCGTCCAGAACCAGAAGCTTTCAAGGGACGACAAAGTTGGGATACGATGACTAAGAGTTAAGGGAAGACTTGATATTGAAGGAAAACAGAGTGAGAGAGAGCGAAAGATAGAAATAGAGAGAGAAAAAGGGATAGATAGAAGAGAGAGAGAGAGAGAGAGAGAGAGAGAGAGAGAAAGCCGAGAAATATATACTGAAGTCTGGTCATTGGCCTTTTTATATTAGCAACAAAAACTACCCGAAAAAAAGGTCGGCCAAAGCCTTTATTTTCTCTCTTCAATAACAAATTTCCCACATTTTTTTTTTTGCAACAATCTGACGGAAATTGGTTTTGAAATCTTCTCTCGAAACTCTTTCTGTGCCGTGAGATCTCGCAGTCCAATTTGTGGAAGAGTTCCTTCTTGGTTGGCTTTGGAAAGCTCTATGTGTAAAGGGAGAGAGATCTAAGGAGCAAGCCAGCGAATTGTTGCCTATTTTTCGGTTCCTCTGTCACCTCTCTCTCTGTCTCTCGCTCTCTCGCTCTCTCGCTTTCTCTCTTCTCTATCTCTCCTTTCCTTTTTCATGAATTCAGGCCAGAACTTTCCTTCTCGATGCCCTGAGGTCTGAGGGGAGCAAAAAGGAGATAGCCAAGGGCGCCTTTATATGTACTCTTGAGAAAATGATTTCGGCCTCTTTCCTGCCTCCTGTTCAATTCGTACATTTCACCACACGCCGCATTGCATTCATTCCTTAGTGAGGCCCCTTGTCACCTTGAGACGACTTTTCTCCTGCCGCAAATTTATCCCCCCTCCTTGCCTGTGCCCCTCTCAGCCCTCCCCCGCCGCCCTCAAATAGGTGACAGAGAGAGGAGGAGGGTAAAGAGACTGAGAGAGACTGAGAGAGGGGAGAAAGAGAGAGAGAAAAACAGAGAAGAGAGAAGAGAGAGAGAGAAGGAATGAGATGAAGCTTGTGGTGGGCAATGAAGAAATGCTCGGATGCATACACGGCAGCATAAGAAAAAGTGCCATGTGGAGTGTGATGAAGTCGAAAACATGATAGAGAGAGAGAAAAGTGATGAGAGAGAGGGGACACAGAGAGACAGAGAAAGAGAATACAGAGAGAAAGATAGAAAGTGAGAGAGTGATGAAGAAATAGAAGTGCAATGCAATAGCCGAAAATGATGAAGTCACAGCAGGAGCAGCAGAAGATTCCGCCTGTTTCGATATCTCCATTTCCTTCGTCCGTCTCTCTCCTCACTCTCTCTCTCTCACTCGCTCTCTCTCTCCTTCTCTCTCTCTCGGTTTCTATTTTCTCTCGGCTGTCCTATCCTCTTTGTTTTTTTTCACACACATCGGCCCACCTCATTGGCAACGGATGCCATTTCGGACCTTGACGTCATTATTCAAGGATAGCAGTTGTCTGCTTCTCTAATTTATATTTCTATCTCTCTTTCTCTCTCTCTCTCTCTTTCTCTCTCTATCTCTCACCACACCCATCTGTCTCTCTTTTGGCTCTCTTCACAGTTAACACTAAATCGCCGATAAGTAAAAAAAAATCAAGATGGAAAAATTAGAAAAGACAACCTTAAGCAAAGCTCACCTAATGCATTCCCCGGTGGAATCTGCTGAATTATTGCAGAAAAAAACAACGACATTATGTTATCGTGATCGAACATCAGATTAGTCATATTACCGGCGTTTCAATTCCCCCGTCAAGCTGCTAATTAGTTGTCGGCTTCTCTACAATTTATGACTCTATTTTTCTAGATAAGCAGGAGGGGTGAGAAATATCTCTCTCACTCTCTGTTTCTTTTTTCTGTCTCCTCTCCTCTCTCTTTTCTCGCTATCTCTCTCCCTTTCTCCCTTCTCTCCCTTTCTCTCTTCTCGCTATCTCTCTCCCTTTCTGTCCTCTCTCTCTCTCGCTCTCTCTCTCTCTTCTCTCTCTCTCTCTCTTTAGGCACTCAACCCAATTCCTCTTTCTCTCCGTTCATCTCCGAGCTTCTGGTTTGCTCGCTTCTTTTGCTTACTGCTGTGCATGTTCTGTCTGAGTCGTTCAGGGTTATCGTTCTCTCTCCCTCTCACTCTCTCTCTATCTCTCTCTCTCTCCATATCTCCTCCCTCTCTCTCGTTCCCTCTCTGTCTACCCTTTCTATCTCAGCACTGTTCCCGGCGTACTGAAGGCGCTAAGAAAGAGGAGAGCGAAGAAGAAGAAGCAGCAGAAGACGAGGATGGGACCGAGATGGCAAATTAGATTGTAGAATCGCGCACAGAAGCACCCTGCCACTGTCGTTGCATGTCGAAGAGAGAGAGAGAGAGAGAGAGAGAGAGAGAGAGAGAGAAAGAGAGAGAGAAGAAGAGCGAGAGAAGAAAGGGTCATAGAGAGAGAGAAAATAAGGGGGAGACACAGATTGACAGAGACTGATGAGAAGAGTTTAGAACGTATTAAAGGGATTGACGAGAGAAATCAAGTAGGAAAAATGTAGAGAGAGAGAAAGAGAGAGAGAGAAAGAGAGAGAGAAAGAGAGAGAGAGTGAAAGAGAGAGAGAGAGAGAGAGAAGAGCTACCAAAGAAGAGCGAGACAGAGAAGGAGAATGAGGGGCCACAGAGTCTGAGAAAGACGGACTTGGAACACATGCTCAGGACTCTCTCTTTTACTATGTGACTGAGAAAGAAGAGGAAAAGGCGAAAGGAAGGAAGAGAAAGGCTTTTGAATGTGACAGGACAGAAAGTGGATGGAAATGCTATTGAGCGCATTTGAGGATTCGTCAGAGCGCGAGAGATCGAGAGAAATAGGGAGAGAGAGGAAAAGAAAGAGAGAGAGAGAGAGAGAGAGAGAGAGAAAGAAAGAGAGAGAGAGAAAGAAAGAGCGAGAGGGAAATCTGGCTAATTTCTTTAAAAAAACATTGAAGCTCATGTGAATGTGACATTTCTTTCAGATAACATAGTACCAAGTAATTGAGAAATTTTTTCTTAGCAAAAAAAAGCATCGGCATCTGCAAGCAAGTTTCTTTTGAATACAGAATGGGGAATATTGAAATTTATTTGTAAACAAGAAAAATAAATGAAATGTGCATATGTATATTCAGACAGGAGAATCGCTAACTTTGCAAAGATCTCCTCAAGCGAAGTCTCCTGCAGATCGAGTAGAAGGACCGATTTGTTTAGCAGGTGATCAATGTCCATGGTGGCTCTGAAACAATTGTTTCTTTCTTCGAGTACATATTCTTATTTCACAATTTAGTGCACTCAATATGAACTTCATGAGTCTATATTGCTGCATACATATATACAAAGTTGTAATGTCATTCAGGCACTTTTATAAAGTACAAGTTGATAATTGGATTATCGCTAGGGATTGAGAGATAGAGAAAAATAGGGAGACTGAGAGAGATAGAAAGAGAGTGAGCGAGAGAAAGAAAGAGAGAGAGAGAGAGAGAGAGAGATAGAGAGAGAATAATCGGCGTTAACTAATTTCCTATTTTTAATAGCTAACCGGATCTCTGAGCCGAAGTCTTTCATCGGAATCTTCTCGTGCTTCGCATACATCAGAGTCACATTGTCGTACTCGTCTGAAAATAAAACTTTTATCTCTATCTCTTTCCTTTCTCTATCTCTCTCTCTATTTTCTCTCTGTCCCTCTTCCTCTCTTACTTCCCCTGTCTCTCTGGCAAACAAGTCTGATGCACTTAATCTTCATAGGACTAATCCAATTTCCGATTTCATATGTTCAGTAAGTCATTTTACTTTTTTTAATGCTATTTTAAGGTAGTTTATTTTTTGTGATTTTTAAACTCTTGAGTATTTAGTGCAGAAAGAAATAGCCGTTGGCTTTTCTCGCGTCACCTTGTGCTATATCCAGTGCAATATCCATGAGTACTCCTCTGGAATTGATACCAATACCTGTTCGCAGCCATTGAACCCCTCTCCCCCCATTCACTTCCCCCAAATATCCCAGCCCAATCGCAGTCCACCTATCCCAATGCCGCTGCAATGAACTCGCCATAAGCTTCCGGCACCTGCCTTGGAACGCGGCGCTCTTGAGAGAAGAAAGAAAAAACAAAGAAGCAGTGAAAAGGCTCGCCGCCTGCCAGATGCTTATTGTTAGTGAGAAAGAAGGGGAAAAGATGACGAGTGCTCAAAAAGTCTTTTTGCTCGAATTCATCTTCAAGTGCTTATTGATGCGTTTTCTCACATTGCTTTAATTCAGGCCTTTAGGAAAGCTTATGAACCTCGTAGACGCATATTTGACAGATAAATTAGGCAAGATGTCTGGGTCAAGAGAACCGAAACTCTTCGTTTTGTGCTGATATGAACATCGATGATAGAGTCTCTTATCTCTTGAAAGTATGCAGCATAATCTAATGGTATGTAGCACATATCACAGAAAGAAATCATCCTCTTTTGAGTAGTCGACTGTTAATCACTAATTTTTAATCCTCTATAATCATCGTTTCCTGTCACGATGATGAAGCAGCATTTTTTGAGCCATAAAAGGGCAGGAAATAAGGCAAAAAAAGATACAACGAAGCGTCAATGGATTCTTTAAGCGCTCTCTCTCACACTCTTTCTCTCCCTCTCCTTTTCTCTCTCTCTCTCGTCATTTCAGCAAATCGGACTTGCCGTATATGTCCCTTTCCTTTTCTTTGATTCCTTGTATGGTTTCTCTGCTCTCTCATCTATTTCTCTCTCTCTCTCGCTTTCTCTCTCTCTCCTTCTCTCTCTCCATCTTCTGTCTCAGTTCATTGAATGAGACTACTCTCGCATCATGAAGCTCTTTCCGTCTGCAAAGCGAACGGGGAGGGCAGCGGAAAGAACTCATTCATCTGCCATATTTCATGCAGAGCTCGGCCCGTTTTCATTCAACCGCTCTCATAAAGACTTTTTTCTCTTTTCTCTTTCACACTTTCTCTATCTCTCTATCTCTCGTTCTCTCTCTCTATTCCCCTCTCTATCTTTCTCTTTCTATTCCTTACTCACTCTCTCTCGATTTCTCGCTCTCTTTCGATTCAATCTCTTAAATATTTCCCATTTTTATTTAGCACTCTCTTTTCAACAACGACGACGGCAGAGAGCGCAGCTTGGAATCAGAATCGGAAGCTAAATGGAGATGCTGACGCTACTTTTGCCTCACTCCAATGATCTCTACGCTTCTCGGACTTTCTCTTTCTTTCTCTCTTTCACTCTCTCGCTCTCTCTCTCTCTCTTTCTCTCTCTCTCTTTCGATGGCTCTCTATCTGATCTGCACACTCGCTCTAACTCTCTCTTTCTCGGCATTTTTCTCTATCTCTCTCGCTTTCAACTTCTTCCCCTAACTCTCCAACTGATCGCTCTTCGTCATTCATGAAAAACATAAACAATGTAACATAAAGAAGAGAGGATTTTTAAAGAACAAAGTACAAAGAGCAAGAAGAAAATATGAAAGAGGAGAAATAGTGTTGCAAAGAAACCAATGAACGATAAAGGCGCAAAGGTGAACGGAAATAGCTCGCAGAAATGTTGCAGCATGAACGGGCTATGAAATGTAATACTTGTATACTTTGCCTCCTCCTTTCTCTCTTTCTCTTTCTCTCTCTCTCTCTCTGTCTCTCTCTCGTCTCTCGTCTCTCCCCTTCTCCGACCTGCAAAGCTCCAGCTGAGTGTGTCAAGTGGAGGAGTGTCCGAGTCGAGATCGAGTTCATCATTGAGTTGCATGACACTGCCGTACTGGCTGGAATCCCTGCCCGCCGTCCCTCCTCCACCTCCCGTGGCTGTCACCGTCGTATTCGTCGTGTTCGTAGGTGAGGCGTGTCCGGAGGATCTTCTGACTCTGGCCTTGATCCCGAGCAAGGGCTCTACCGATTCGGCCAGGCTCTTCATGGACAGCCAGCTGACTCTCTTCGAGAGCATCTTGGCGCGCGCCGAAGCCGTGTCTTCCTCTTCGAGCGTGTCCGTCCGCTTCATTTGGTTGTTGCTCTGATGGTTGGTGCCGGCGGCCGCGAGTGCCACCGACGCCTCGGAAGCGGCGGCCGTTTCACTTCCGCTCCCTCCGCCGCCCTCTTCCGCGTGCCGCTCCGGCGCCGCGCTGCCGGCCCGCCGGGCGGCGATCGAATTAGCCTTCGCCAAGACGTCCGCCTGCAGCGTTGGCTGAGAGGCTCTCCGCTCGAAAGAGCGGACTGGACGGAAGCCGATGGCGGGCGCGCCCGTTTGTACGCTTTTCCGACGCGAGGAAAGCGTCGGCGACGCCGCGAGCCCGATTGGGGGTACTGCCGCGGACACCAGTGGCATCCGCGAGGAGAGCGGCGCCGGCGGGCCCTCCTCTTCGTCGGTGGATGCCAACTCCACGGGGCACGACGCGATCGACGTTCCCGAGACGTTGGAGACGCGTCGCTGCTCGGGCACGTAGAGCAGTGTGTGAGAGGTGCGCCGATTCAGCTGACGCATACGAGGGTCGGGCTTTTTGACGTAACGCGGGCCAGACGGCGTCTGACACTCCGTCTCGTCTTCTGGCGGAGTCGGTAGCGGCGTTCGGGGCGCGACGCCACGGCGAACCGAATCGGTCGCCGTGATGACGACGCGGACGCCAGAACCGCCGCGCCGAGGACTTGGCGGCGAATTGGCGCCGAGGAGACGCGAGGACGCATTCTCGAGCGTCGTTGGCACCGAGGCCATAAGGCGTCGTCTGTTCGCGGCTCTCTTCTTCTGCTAGAAAACCCGTGGTTGTCGGAGCTGCTGACAAGTCTGGAACGCTTTGTAAGGCCGTCGATGATCACAAGGAGTTGACGTCAAAGGGGGAGAGAGTGTAGAGAGAGAGAAGAGAGGCGAGAGAAAGAGAGAAGAGAGCGATCTCGTTCTCCACGTCGTTGTCAGCTTCTTCGTCTAGAGCGACAACTCAGCGGCGGCTGGCGTCAAGCAAAGGGAGTAGAAGGAGGGAAAGGCTCACTCTATCCATCCTTCTCTCTCTTCTCTTCTCCTCTTCACCACTCCGCCCTCTATGCTCATATGCTCTGGCTCGGTCGCTTTCTCTCTCTCTCTCTCTCTCTCTCTCTCTCTCTCTCGGTCTCTCACTTTCTCTCTCTCCTCCCTCTCTCTTTCCTCCCCCCCCCCTCCCTCTCTATTCCCTTTCACCTCAGACCCCGCCCCTCAGTCCATGCCAACTCAGCCGCACGCTCCTTCTCATCCGTCCTTTCTCTCCATCCCGAGTGCGCCATGCACGGGCCGATTGCCACTCTGCGCTCTCGAGAATAAATGTTTTGCAGAGAGGACAAGGGAGAGAGAGAAAGAGAGAGAGAGTGGGAGAGAGAGAGAGCGAACGAGAGAGAGAGAGAGGGAGTTAGAGATAGAGAGAGAGAGAGAGAAAGAGAAAAGGAGAGAACGAGAGAGAGAGAGAGGGAGAGAATGACACATATTTAAAGGGAGATGATGGAGGACAAAAAGATGTGCAAGCAGATGAGACTACACAGAAAAGAAAGAACAAAGCAAGGAGAAGAGAGTTAGATAAAAAGAATTACAGAGAGAGAGAGAGAGTTGAAAAGCGAGAAGTTCTCATCCTTTTCCCTCGATCCTCCTATTTATTTCTCCCGTTCTCTCTATTTCTCTTTCTCTGTCCCTCTCTCTCTCTCTACCTAACTTTCGCTCTCTTTCTCTCTCTCTCTTTATGCTCCGGTTCTCTCTCTCCCTCTCTCTTTCTCTCTCTCTTTCTCTCTCTCCCTCTACATCGAATTCGTCAACGACGGCATCCTTGTCCTTCTTCTGCTTCTGACTTCTTTTCCGAGCTTTGATTCGTAAACGAGAGAAGGAGAAGCTTCATCTCCTCCCTCTCTGAATATCTCTTCCTCACTCTTTATCTATTCTACTTCTATCCTTATCTGTCTCTAACTCGATCACTTTGCTACTTCTCGCAATCTCTTTCTCCCTCTCTCTCTCTCTCTCTCTCTCTCTCTCTCTATTTCTCTCACTCCACCATAAACCGACTGAGAAGAGCATACAGAACTTCTGATAAGAATTCTTTTTTTCTTATTTCATACTCCAGTCTGCTTCACTGCTAATTTAGTGTCCTCAGTTATTTCGAAATAAGAAGAGGGGCCTTTCAACAAGCAGACGATGATTCGAGGAGCAAGGCGAGAAAGTGATAAGATTTACCGAAAAAGCAAGTGGCAGATATAGCCAGCGAAACAGAAGACGGCACCACGTGTTTATCTCTCCAGAAAAGACTTGTAAAGGGCAGATATGTAAAAATAGCCATTTGTTGGTGGCGGCTAAGGATTCCCTGCATAAGACCTCCATTGCTCCGGATAACCGGAGACTTCCGGTAGCTGGAAGATTTGTCAGTTCAAGGATTAACCGACAGGCTTCGCAAAAAGAAGCTGCTTCGTGCTCAGAGTGTGTATCTTATATAAAAACGGCTTTCTTTGTTATTCTGGAAATTTCCTTTTAGGCATTATTATTTTAAAAAATTAATTAGTCATATAATTAAACACAAACGATAATTGTTTCGAGCATCAAATTGGCCTCATCCTCTGGCAATAAAACTAAAACTAAAAAAGCTCGCCAATTTATGCCCCATTCTAGCTTCGCGGCTTAGAACCACTCTTGGTGACTGCTCTTTCTCTCTCCGCACGTCTAATCTCATAGTCTGAAGAAGCCTGTTTATCATCCGCCTTCTCACTGTCTTTCTCTCACTGTCTCTCTCTCTCTTTTCTCCTTTTCTCTCAACATTTTCTCTCCGCATCTCTCCCCTCTCTCTCCTACTCTCTCCCTGTCGCTTTCTCTACACGTCCCTCTCTCCTCTTCTTCTTCGGCACTTTGAGCGGCATCTTCAACCCAAAAAAAGGAGAAAAACAGCAGTCGTTTTAAGCTCGTTAGACTATGAGAGATTCTGGAAAAAGGGCTCGAGGGAAAAATAGAGTGAGAATTAGAGAGAAAGAGAGAGAGAGAGAGTGAGAATTATAGAGAGGGAGTGAGAGAGAGATAAAATAAGAAAGATAGAAGATAGTAGATCGAATAGAAAAGAGAAAGAGAAATAAAGAGTGAGATATGTTTGCATATGGAGCTGCTTACGCCGATGCCTTTTGGCATGTGTTTGAGAACGACGTAAAAATTAGGCTTTGGTCTGTCCATGTTTTGCTGTCTTTCTCTTCTCTTTCTTTTTCCCTTTCTCTCTCTCTCTCTGTCTCTCTTACTCTCTATTTCTCTCTCGTTCTCCTGCCATCGTCAGAGATGAAGCCCTTCTCTGGCAGTACTGACAGCACGATGCATGGAGAGGGAGTGAGATAAGTGGCTCAATTATATGCCGCTCGGCCGCTCTCCTGGTACACGCGTACCTTCTCTCCCTCCGTCTTTCTCTCTCTCTCTCTCTCTCTCTCTCTCTCTCTCTCTTTCTCTGTCCCTCTCCCTCTCTTTCTCTCTCTCACTTTCTCTCCTCTTTTCTCTCCCTCTGCTTGTCTTTACATCTTATCTTCTCTCTCTCTCTCTCTCTCTCTCTCTCTCTCTCTGTCTGTCTCTCAGTCTTACATGTGAACTTGTTCTATTTGCGCGTTTATAGAACCTGTGTTAGAAGAAGAGTCTCTTCTCTGGAACTGAGCCAAGAAGGAAAAAGTTCGCCTTGTCATTCGAGGTTCAGGGGGACAGCTAAGGCAAGAGTCTAGCAGACGAACTGTGTTGAGGGAGGCGGAATAAAAGATAGAATTAATGCTATAAAAGAAGGAATAATGTTAAGGAAAATATAGTTGAGAAGTATTTGTCTTTGTAAATATTATTATTTAATAATAAACACAAATTTAGCAAACTATTCTTTAAACAATATAAACGATATCGCCCATAAACGGAATGTTTGAATTTCGCAACAAAAAAAAGCGGAATTTATTTTTTTTTAAACATTAATCTGTAATGTTGATATTTTATACACTTTTTAAAAGAAAAGCATGCTTTATGAGTCCTTACGTTTTTTACCTTAAAAAAATGTTTGTAAGCCAATGCATATACGCGGAGCGCATATTAACTGAAGAGAATGAGCGGAAGAGAGAAAAGAGGCCAAACCGTCATCATCCTCAAACTCGTGGACGCTGTCGTCGTCGAACATGTAGACATTCGAGGGTCGTCGCTCCTTGCTGCTACCGTATCCGATGCCGCCAACCACACCGGAAATGCCGTCTGGCCCGCCAATGCTCATGGTTCCTCCGCCGCAAGTGACTTCTTCGCTTTCGAGCGAATGAATGGTCGCCGACGTCAGGCTGACGTTCATTTCCGCGTTGCTCGCGCTCTTTGGCCGCCGAATTCGGCGTGGCGCCGAACACATCAGAGGATGCCCGCCGTCGGGGCGGCCGCGGACGGGTGTCGCGCTGCCCGAGGCGACGGTGGCCTCGGAGCCGACGCTGCCGGACGCGTCCGAGTCATGGCGGCGACGGCGCGATGCGGAAGCCGCTGCGGCCGAAGCGGCCGCCGCGCCGCCTGCGCCCCCTCCATTCCGCAGCTGCACCGGACGAACGACGAAGCGACCGGCGCGCGCGGACGCGCAAGGCGCAGGAGCTGGCACGCCCACCAAATCGGCAGCTGCGCCAGAGCCATCCGAAGCCGTCTCAGCCGTGCCGAAGGACGTCTCAGACGCGTACTTCCGTAGCTTCCGATCAATGATCGACTTGGCGCAGTTGTGCACGGCTGGCGCGGCGGCCGACGAATTTACGGCCGCCGCGACGGAAAACGTGACGCCGGCGCCCGAAGAAGACGCCGTGAGCGGCAGCGCTTCCTCGTCGCCGGACCAAGAGGCGATCGTTGCACTCGTAACTTCGGCCGCCGCCGCCATCGGGGACGAGCGAAGTGCAGCCTCGTGAGGAATCTGCATTTTAGAGGGAGAGAGAGAATGGTCCCGGCACGAAAACGGCGATTACGGTAGAGTCAAGACTGACAGGCGAAGCATCGATTTATGTACGTTGAACGAAAAAAATTTTTTTTATAGGTTTATGGATGTGCAGGGGTGAGAGGCAATGAAAATAATAATGAAAGACTTTCTTTGGTGACAGAGAAAGCAAGTAAAGAGAGAGAGAGAGAGAAAAAGCAGAGCGAAATAGAGAGAGAGGGAACAGAGAGAAATAGAGAGAGAAAGTTAGGCATACATAGGAGAAAAAAGGAAAAGAGAGAGAGGGAGAGACAGAAAGCGAAAACGAGAGAGATATAAAAGAGCAAGAAAAAGAAGAAGTGGCAAGTAGCGTCCATGTCACTTGCAGGCTAATGAAAATCCGCACACAAAGCATGGAGCAGGGACATCTCAAGGAGAGGAAAGCTAGCAGAAAGGAAAAGGAAACAGTACGAGAAAGGGGGTTGAGTGGTTACAAGCACATGGCCATATCTATTATTCTGAATAATAAAGGAAAATATTTGCGTTACAAGAGAATTAAAGAGCGGGTCTGAAATATCCGACGTGCGTGCACATGTTCCCTAGTTCACGATCACTTCCGTGTTTCTTGTCAGCCTGCCTTTCTTCTGGCATTTTCATCGGGAACTCTACCATCTTTCTTTCCCTATCTCTCAATTCTGCAACTGTCTCTTAACTATCTCTTTCTCTCTCTCGTGCCCTATGATATCACCCTATCAGTTCTCTCTCTCTCCCTCTCTCTATCTCCCTCTCTCTCGCTCTCTCTCTCTCTCTCTCTCTCTCTCTCTCTCTCTCTCTCTGAAATCGGTGCCTTCTCTCGTCACCACCTGCACACTTTGACCCTGCTTATATCAGGTAGAGACGGGCAGAGATTAAGGGAGAGAGAGGGGGATAAGGTGAGTGACAGAGAGCGAGAGAGAGAGAGTGTGTGGAGTGAGAGAGAGTGGAGAATGAGAAAGAATGAGAGAGAGAGAGAGAGAGAGAGAGATGGGTAGATGGGTCCCGAGGGCAGAAGGAGTGGAACAGTTGGTGTTTGAGTGAGCTGCGACTTCTGGGTGAGAGCGGGTCTGTGACTACGGCAGAGGGAACACAACATGAACAGGAAGAAAAAAATGAGTGCCAGGAGGATTTGACGGGAGGAGGAGAGAAGAGAGAAATGATTTGATGAGATGATGAAAGACCAGTGAGAGAGAGAAAGAGAGTGAGAGAGAAAGAGAGAGAGAAAGATAGAGACGGAGGTAAAGAGAGAAAACGAGAAGCGAACAAATAAAACGAAGAGAAATGGTGGAAATCGACAAGAAGATGGAATGAGTCTTCATGAAGTGACAACTCTTATCTTTCTTTCTCTAACTAATCCTTACTTTCTCTCTCTCTCTCTGTTGGCCTTCGAATGACAAAAGTTTCACGTGAGCGGCCGAAGGAGGGGGGTGGAGAACACGAAGAAGAGAAGCAGAGATGTTTGCCATAGGGCAGGGAAGACATGAACACAGAGAACATTCGGCAGCGAAAACATCCTTCCAGAGCAGGTGGTAGGTAGGTACATAGATAGAGGTGATAAGTAGTAAGTACTTTTAAGAATAATAGTATTGAACAAGGTCAATAAATGCAAAGGAAAAGACATTGTAAGGACAAGCGTAAGAAAAGTGTCATCGCTGTATGCCTTGCATGCGAATTCTAATGAAAAGTCACAGAAAATAATTATCATTTTCTGCATTGATTGTAGATCAACTTCCAGAGAAAATCAAGAAATAATATAATTTACCATTTCCTAACAAAAAAGGCTGGCTGTTCTATTACTATGGAAGCTCTCGACAGATCTAAGTAAGTAAGCCAATTTCAACTGAATGGCTTAAGAGTTAGCGATGGTCTACAAAACCATCGGAACGTCTAATTGTAAGGTAACTTGTCAAATCTTTGGGCATCCGCTGCTGTCCACTGCAAGTGCTCGCGCTATTGGACGGCAAGGCGATTGATATAAAGAGAAAGTGCGAGGGAAGAGATTACAGAGAGAGAGAGAGAGAGAGAGAGAGAGAGAGAGAGATGTGAGAGAGAGAGGCGAGAGAAGCAGACCGATAGAAACAGATTTTAAGCGTGTGCAAAGTGAATTTATGCCCTCGCCACACAGCGTCTCGGGCAATTCGAAGCGAGTCCACGTCAAGAAAAGAGTGGCGCGCGCAAAAAGTCAGAATGAAATGGCTGGACCCTTCTTCGTCAGCTTCATCTTATTCCTCCCTTAGAGTTAGACACATTCTTTGCCTTCTCACGTTTTCTTAGAGAGAGAGAGACTCTCTCTCTCTCTACCTCGCTCTTTCTCTCTATCTCGCCCTCTCTCTCTCTATCTCGCTCTCTCTCCTTTCTTTCTCTCTCGTTCTCTCCACTCAATACCGCCCAAAACACATTTTGGTTCCCTGTTACTCTCAAGGTATTTCTATCTCCCCATGTGCTTTTTACACCTTCTCTCAGTCTCTAACTCTCTCTCTTTCTCTCTCTCCCTTTCTCTCTTTCTCTCTCTCTACATCTCTTTTCTCCTAAATTCCAGACGGAAGTACTGCTCCCGACACAAGGAAGCAACACTTCCAGTGCAAGAGGTCCGGGTTGCTCCCAGGATCTTTTCAAGGTTTAGCCGATGATATGTATAAAAATATATTGAAGGGGGGGGGCGTCGGAACGCGGAACTGATCTTTATGAATGGAGAGATTATATATGACGGTGCCAACTAAAAAATCCGCGTTTTTTTGAGTTTTGACGTGTTTTGTGGGATTTTTGCAGCGTCTGCAAAAATATACATGTACTAAACTGCATATTTTTTTGTTCAACTTTATACGCGTACAAACGTGAGCAAATAAAAATGCGCATAAATATACGCGTACAAACGTTCACAGAAAATATTCTGAAATATGAGCACGAATATACGCGTACAATAGTGTGCAAAAAAAATTGAGCAGGAAAATACGTGTATATAAATGCTCAAGAATTTTGAGCAAAAAAGGACGCGTACAAAAGTGCTCAGTATTTTTGAGCAAAAAAGTACACGTAGAAAAGTGCTCAGAAGTTTTGAGCAAAAAAGGACGCGTACAAAAGTGCTTAAAATTTTTGCACAAAAAAGGACGCGTACAAAAGTGCTCAAAATTTTTGCACAAAAAAGTACGCGTACGAAAGTGCTCAAAATTTTTGCACAAAAAAGTACGCGTACAAAAGTGCTCAAAATTTTTGGGTCAAAAAGGACGCATATAAAAGTTCAAAAATTTGGGGGAGAACCCAGTTGCTACTTTTTAACGAGCTGGAATGAAAAATGGCGCTAAACATATACTTCGAAAATAGAATTCACAATAACAGCAAGAGAAGCACCTGACAATTCAATAAATGTGTAGCAGATTAACTGACTAATGGTACATGAGAAGGTATTAGCAAAATAAACAACATCAAAAGAACTATATCACTCGCCCATCTTGGCCCCCGATCACATGATCTACTTAGTCCGTTGGCGAGAGGGCCTGGCTAAGCCGAACTCGCTGCTTGCGGGGTTAGGAAGCAGCCTCTAGCAATGGCGTTATCGTCTCCGCTTAGCAGAACAACGCGGCCCGTCGACGGTGCGCAGTTGGAGAAGACCTGCAAGTTATCTTTCATTACTCCGTATTAACATTTTGTGTATTTCCTTTCTCCTTCTTTTTCGTTGGATCCCTAAACATCCGGACTATAATTCCTTTTTTCTACCCACCTTTGTTGCTGCAAACTGCAGGTTTCCTAGCCCTTCTTCTTCACCACTATGTTCTCATACTTTCCTTTTTCTCTCTCTCCCTTTCTAATACTCCTGCTTTCCTACCCCCATTTCCTCGCTCCCTTTCTGTCTATCCCCTTGCAATCCCATCTTCTCCATCTCGCTCTAACCTTGATGTTGACCCTGGTGGACTCGCGTAGCTCCTTAATCTTCTATCCGCCTCGTCCGATGAGTGTTCCGGCGTGCGACTGGTGCACGAGCATGCGTGCCTCCTCCTTGCCGCCATCGTCACCATCACGGCCCTTCGAGCCCTGAGATAAACTCCCATTTCAACCCTTTCAACTATCTAATATTTCTTTAGTTATAAATATTTCCCTATCTTCCAACAACAATCATTTTTATTTCAGTGTTTCATTTTTAAATTATGCTTTTTTTTAAATAAATAAAGGGATTCAAGGGGACACCACCGAGTAGAAGTGAACAGGGGGGATATGCTTAGAATTTCTCGCAAAAGCGACCACGTGGTAAAAGCCCCTCTTAACACTGCTTTGCTAGATTCTGAAGATTCGTCGCTATTCCATTTTAATTCTTTGCTCTCTAACTATGCTAAACCATTGCGCACCATCACAAACTTATGCTACCGTACTTATGTAAAGCTAGGAACACATAGAAACGAGAGGCAAAGCAGAGATGGTAGATGGAGGAAGAAAGAGCGGTTAGGGGCAAGGGTTAGAGAGCGTAGGATGGGGAGAGAGGCAGAGAGAAAGTAAGGCAGACAGAGAGAGAGAGAGAGAGACAGACGGTGGCAATCGATACAAGGCAGGGTCAACCGCTGCTCGCATCAGAAGAATTTGATGAGATGGAGAATACGCTCACCTCAAAGGCTAGGTACATAGGAGAATATATGGCCACTCCTCCAACATGTTCAACAAATCGCAATCACCTCTATAAAATTTCTCGCTAAACTTAAATCCACCTCCATTTTATGAGAGGGCTTCTCAAGTTGCTCGGTGAAACAAGGCGAGCTTTTCTAAACATCAATTACATCCCGGATGGAGAAGACCATTCCCATGGTTGGTGTTGATGCGCAATTATGAAAAAAATTAAATGAACCCCTTTTCTTGAACTGGAAATTTAACGTTAAAAAGGTTGAATATCCAACCGTTGATTTCATTAATAAACAATAAAAAAGATTCACGCGATTCCCCATAATTCAATATCCATAGCCGAATAAGGAAAACAAACGTTTCGCTCCAACATTAATAGACTAAAAGAAAAATCTGGTTAAAACTATTCCCAAAAAAAATGCATTATCAAATAAACCTTTAAGAAAGATTACCTTGATTTTATCATTAAAAAACTGCTAGATTTTAATATTATGTGAAACCAAGTTAAAGAAAATCAAAATACCTACCCCGTTTTAAACAAAATGGAAAATAATAAGCTACTGGAAAATAATCTGACAGATTGCCTTGATTTTTATTCTAAATAACTACTCATTTCATTCCAATGAAAAACAAACTTAAATAAGAACAAAATGCCTACGCCACTTTCAAATAAAACAGAACAATTCGAGTACCCCACAATTAAACAAATAAAAATTAACCTAAAAAGTAATTTCTAACCGTTGGAGACGGCATTGACCCTGGCGCCTCTAGTCGTTGCCGCCCTGGTGCTTCATTTCGATGCCGTTGCGAGGATGGCAGAACTACAATCGAAAGAAAAACATAGAAGCAAATAGTCGTCGTAAAATATTACATAAATGGAAAGAATACTTGCAGAAAACCTAACAGCAATCCACGAAAACAAAAGCCACAGCTTTACCGAGGAATTTCGAAATGCGACAGTTAATTTTTTGCACGGTGCATGATGCAGTACGGCGCACCTAATGACATGGTGATTAATTGCCCGGCGACCATTAGTGATTATTTGCACGGTTCACGTAATTTTAAATCGCGTGAACCGTGCAAAAATTTAAAATTACTTACAAATAATGAAATATAATGTACCGTGCAAGTCATCACTCCTTAATTACGTGCACTATGCAGTATGCACCGTGCAAAATATTAACTGCTAGCACGCGTTGCGGTCGCGTCGCAGCTTTAATAAATGGCAAATGAAGCCATTCAGTGCTAGGGGAGATTCCGGGTTCAAGATATTGTTTATGCTTTTTCGTTTTTCTTGATCTGTTATTTGTATAATAACTATACACTTTAAGAGACGTTAGACGCTCGGCGCCCCCTCCCCTGCCAACATCGACGCCGCGACATCCTGGCGCGACCAGCCCGACGCTCCACTTGGAGGTTTTGGCATACTCTTTGATATTTGTTTTGTTTTATTGCCTTCGTTTTATGATTTATGATTAGGTCATATCCCCGGGCAAAAGTAGAGATTGTTTTCCTCGTTAGAATTATTCTCTTGAACAAATTGAAGCTTTTGGAGTTTTGGTTTCTATTTCTTACCATCGTGTGACTTGCTAAACGTGCTAAACTTGAAGTTGTTTTCGCATTTATTCTAGTTATTGTGGGTTAGAAGTCACTTTAAATTTCAAATTTTTCGAACCACACATAATTGGTTAGAACAATATCATTTTTTTTATTCAAAACCTTTTTATAATGAGGGATACTCGGCAGTTATTTTTCAGAAAGTTCTAAGAAAAAAAATTTTCCTTCTATATTTTTCGTCTAAATCATATTGCTCTCTTTTTTATTTGCGCCCTTCATTTCTATGACTATGACTTTCAGTTCGTACCTGGTGATCTCTCGTTCAAGATCTTGGCTGGCGTGCGGAAACAGCTTCAGGAGGATGAAGAGAAAGTGGCGCAGCAGAAGGTTTCATTGTGATTTTATTTTGAATTTCTCTTCTTTTTTGGCTTGTAAATACATCCATCGATGCTAACAATAAGTCTTTTTTTTTCTTTTCCGCACACGATGGTTTACTTTGCGCGTAAGGCTATTTATATAGTAGTGGTTGGAAAAGTCGCTTCTCCAAATTGACGACATTTGAATTAAAGATTCATGATTAATGAATGCATGCGACATTGCAAAGCATTGCTTTTTTATCTTTTATCTAGAGTATTGTAAGTTGGATAGGGGAAATTCAGAATAAATCCCCTTCACTCGCTCTGTAGTTTCTCAATTCTGTTGTGTGCATCCATCAAATCTGGGTGGAGAATGGCTCCCGGAAATGCCAAAAGGGGGGGGGGGTGTGTACGTAATATAGATGGCACCATTTAACCATGAGCAAGTTGCAGTGATCTCCTCTGGTGATGGCCCCCGAGTCGGCCTGCTCGACCTCCTCAACACGCCCCTCTGCGCGCATCCCTCGAGTCACAGCTCCTGGCCAAGTTTAGGTTAGGGCTTCTGCCCTCTCCCTCTCTCCCCTTATTTTATTTTTATTAACTATTGCTTTTTATGATCTCCACGGTTTCCTTATCATAATTTTTTTCATTTCCTTGTCAGAGTATTCTTATTTACTACAATTTTGCTTTCTTTCTTCATTGAAAAATCTTTTCAGGGCGACAGACTTGCGCCGCAAAAGGCAAGCCAACCATGCTGCATGACGCCCTCGTTCTCTAAAGGCACTGTCAGCAGAGTCACGCCCTCACAAGTCTATGGTACGGTATCCGGGTTATAGTATCGGGGTTAAGGTATTTGGTTACGGTATCGGGGTAGCGGTATTGGGTTATGTACTAAGATTGAATGAATAATGTAGAATGTAACCTGTCGATGCATTTAAATTGTCCCTATATTGGATATATAACACGACTGTCCATAGAATAGAGAGCATATTTTAATCATGTCACAGTAATCACAAAAATAGTCCACCCTCGCCCGCCCTGTCTTCCGACTACATTATGTAGTTATATTGTTGTAGCTAAGATTAGATTCTCTCCCAGCGTTATTTTTTTTAATTTTACGTTTTTTCAAGTTCGGAGAGTTCTTGGCGAGCAGCTCGGAAAGTGTGGCCACTCCAACCGAAACTCGTCCGAATCGACAGACTGCTTCGTAACTCTGCTAGCAGCGAGCTTCGCAGGGCCAGGCGCATTCGCGAAAGGACGGAATAGATCATGTGATCGGGATCGGTCGAGTCATATAGTTCTTTTAGCCTTGTAAAATTTTTACTAATACTCTCTCATGCACCATTCGTACGACATATTTAATGCATTTTCAGTAGCTTATTTTTCTTATCCCTGTAAATTTAATTTAGTTTTCGATGTATACTTTTTTGACAATATTTTTCATTCCAGCTCATTAAAAAGTAGCATCTGGGTTTTTCCCCAAAATCATTTTGAGCTATTTTATACGCTACTTTTTTTCCCCAAAACATTTTAGCCCTTTGTACACGTGTTTTTGAGCACAAGCATTTTGAGCACTTTTATACGCGTCCTTTTTTACCCAAAAATTTTGAGCACTTTTGTACACGTGGTTTTGTGCACAAAAATTTTGAGCACCTTTGTACGCGTACTTTTTTGCTCAAAAATACTGGGCACTTTTGTACGCGTACTTTTTAGCTCAAAAATACTGGGCACTTTTGTACGCGTCCTTTTTTGCTCAAAAACTCGTAGCACTTTTGTACATGTACTTTCGTGCTCATATTTTCTGCACATTTTTGTACGCGTATATTTTTGCCTAGTTTTATGGTCTGTTTTTGAGCTCTTTTATACACGTACTTTTGTGCTCATATTTCGCTAGAGTTTCTGCATACTTTTATACGCGTATAAAGTTGATCGAAAAAAACTGCAATTTAGTACATGTATATTTTTGCAGACGCTGCAAAAATCCCACAAAACACGTCAAAACTCAAAAAACGCGGATTTTTTAGTTGGCACCGTCATATATCCACCTAGTTCACAAACATAATCCAGAATCTTTCAGATAATCTTCCAAAGAATGATCCATGAATTACATCGATTTCGCACAGCGGCCGCATTATGGACGACGCTCTGAATTACTGACAAATGAAGATTCGAATTGCCGGTTGCAGGAACAATGCAAAGGGCTGCGGCAATTTTAAATCCCAGATAATTTTTCAGTGATAGGCCTCCTTTAACAGTGATTGCCCTAATAAAGTTCATGAAAAATACTAGAATTTTTTTAGAAGTTTACGAGGAGTTAAAATGCAATATTCGTCGGCAAGTTTAGGGCTTCAAGAATGTTTATAATAAGTCGAGATCAGAAATGTGCTCAGGCTGAAGACGAACACGAAAAGTTTGCAAGGGAGACCTGGGGTTCAACTTGAAAGAAGATGAAAAAGGAGATGATGCTGATGTAAGCTAAAAGAGGCAGGGCGGTGTGTCTGTTAAAACCGAATTTTACGCAGCTTTTCAAGTTCTCCAGCCACTGCCTTCCCCCTCTCTCTCTTTAATCTCTCTCTCTCTCTCTCCCTTTAATCTCTCTCCCTATTTCTCTCTCTTCTCTTCCTTTTTGAAAGAAGCCATCAGATCTCTGGATATGGCTCTAGATATGCTGCTTCTCTTGCTGCTTTTCACGATGGCTGGCTTCTGCTTCTGCCGGCGCTCAAGAGTAGTTTTGTCGATATATACTTTCTTGCTTGCTTTTCCCGGTGCTTTTCCAGTTTTCTCTCTCGCCTTTCTTGATCTCTCTCCTCTCTTCTCTCTCCCTCCCTCCTCCTCCTTGTGACGTTCTCCAGGGAACGAATCAACGCAGTGCATCGTTGTCGAGTAGCGTATTTAGCTGGGCTCTCCGTATCATGGAATAATGCATCTTCCTCTTCTCTACTCTCTCGCTCTTTCTCTCTCTGTCCTTTTCTTTCTCTCCTTCTCTTTTTCTCTCTATCTCTCTTTCTCCCTTTCTCTCTTTCTTTTTCTCTCTTTCTCTTTCCCTCTTTCTCTCTTTCTCTCTTTCTCTCTTTCTCTCTTACCAGGGGCATTTCTCCCGGGACTCGAATGCGAAGGTGGAAATGAACGATGCTGATCGCCCGTGCAGATTATCGCCGAAAGGATGTGTGCGGAACAGCGGGGGAAAAAAGAACCAACACATTTTTATATCTCTTCTCTTTTCTTCGCTCTCTCTCTCACACTCTTCTCTCTCTCTCTCTTTCTCTCTCTCTGTTCTCTCTCTCTCACTTTCTCGCTCCATCTCCCCCTCATTTTACTGTTGTTATACGTCCAAATAGGAAAACGTGACTACCCCACGAATAGAAAGAAGGCGACAAACAATCGAGCGCTCCTGGTTCTTTTCTAGTGCGGTACGGTAGCCTATCACTGGAACACACCGCCCACTCTCGATCAGGGGCGTGACCATCTCATTGTAAGCAACTGTCTTGGTACTGTAACGCCTATGCAAATATCTCTACGTAATAGGCTCGACTAACAATGTTCAGCGATAAATTATATGAGTCCAGCAAATAATTCTTTTCATAACAGTTGACATTAATAAAATTGCAGATTGAGAACTGTCAAATCTTTTTTCTTGCTGATAAAGCTAGAAATTAAAATTCCGTTCTCCAAATCGATTCCGATCGATTTGGAGAACGGAACCAGAAAGTGCACTTGGAATGAACAGCAATGTACTATATGAAAAAAAAACATTTAAAAAAGAAGGAAATTAAAATGTTCTCAATAAGTTCGCTTGGCCTCTTCGATGAGAAGATGCTGTCGATGTCTCTACTTTCTCTTATCTGTCTTTTTCTTTCCGTGCTCTCTCATATCCCTGCACTCTCTACTGAAAAATACGACATCTCTTGACTCTCTTCACCTTTACCACACTCTCTTTATATATAAAGTAATAAGTGGAAAGAGGGCCGGTGTCTGCTGCTTCTCTGTGTTTGTGTGCATTAGAGAAGTATGCACGGCAGGGAGGAAGAGGAGAAGATAAATGAGATGTTCAGAGAGAGAGAGAGAGTGAGAAAAGAGAGAGAGAAAGAGAAGGAATGAGCAGACAGAGAGGGAGAGAGAGAGCGCGAGCTAATGAGAAAGAGACAGAGAGAGAGAGGGGGATAAAGAGGGAGAGAGAGTGGTGAGAAAGAGAAAGAGGGAGAGAAAGAGAGAGCACAATGAAGGAATATCGGATATTGCGGAAGAAAGAAAGCGACAATTGCGCATGGAATGCAGCCGGGGGGGGGGGGGGGATGAATCAGAGAGTGAGCGATAGAATATGCGCATTAGAAAGCAGCAGCAGCAGTGAGGGAAGAGATGAGCCGTGCAACGAGCCAGGAAAGAAAGAAACGTCCCAAAACTTCTTCCAAAATGCCTCCAAATTTTTGGCTAGGAAATCAAGTATTTCAAGAAATTAGCCTTAAAGAATTATGAAAAAATTATAATGAAAAATAATAGTGATATTCGTGAAGCTTGCAACAAAGCTGCAGAAAGTCAAAGTCACCTGAACAGGTGAAGCTCAAAATAAATACTTTCAAGAGAAAGTAAAATTGAGCTGAAATGATCTCTTGGAACGATTTTGCCTGCTACTCTTTTGTTTTCTCTCTTCTCTTTTCCTCCCTTCGCTTTCCGACCCATCTGAGAATGACTCTCTTGGACGGCCTCACCTCTTCCATCTTCAACCCTTCTCAGGTTACTCTCATTCCAAGCTCGAACTTCCTCGGTCAGATCCGTTCGCGGCTATCCGTTAGACCACCGGGTACAATATTTCTCTGCATTTCTCTCTCTATCTCCATCACTCTCTCTCTATCTCTCTCTCTATCACTCACTCTCTATCTTTATCATTCTCTTCCTGTATTTCTCTACTTCTCTTACTACACATCTCTCTTTCATTCTCACCCTCCCTCTCCCTCTGCTTCTCCGACTTCTAAACAACCCCTCCTGACATTCGAGACCCCTGCATGGCCAAGATAAAGTAATCTCTCTCTCTCTCTCTCTCGCTAAACAAAGACGAATTCTCCTTGCCATCTCAAGAGCAGGCTCATTTCCGGGAGGGGGGTTGTGAATATCCCGAATCACCTGTTCTCTGAATTACGAATTGGAGTCAAGCACTTAAAAAGGCCAACGGTTTCTTTCTTTCTTCGAACAAGATGATGTAGGAAAATATCTGCTCAAAGTAAAATATTGTCGCGATTCCGTGAGAACTACAATAAAAAAAAGATACTTTTGACGTCACGCGGTTTTGGAACAAAAAGAAATGTACCAGCGTGGCGATCCGCATACCGATATTAGACGTAAAACCTATTAACATTTAAAACAGAATCGGCCAAAGCTTGGCGCGTTTGAAACTTTTTCATTCCCTCCCCTTTATAAAACGAATTTCTGATGACTTAATTTGTTCAGGGCACTTAAGGCACACGAGAGCAGTGAAACATGAGCGGAATGTTTTTTATTGCTCGTCAAAAAAATGTTTGCGCTCTCTCTCTCTCTCTCTTTCTCTCTCTTTCACTCTCTCTATCTCTCGTCTTATATTTCTCTCTCTTTCCCTATCTCTCTTCTTGTTCCTTTCTTTCTCTCTCTGCCTATCGCTCCCTGTTTTCTCTCTGCAGAAGAAGCATGTGCTGGCGGTTGAGGAGGCCGTTTCTGCTCCACTTCATTGCCCTGCCGAGGTCGTTGCCCCCGCTTCAGAAGTCTTATTTACTTTCTCTTCTTTATCTCTCTTTCCCTATCTTTCACTTCCTCTCTCTCTTCTCTCTATCACTGTTCACTACCTTCCCGAGCGATAAAAGCGAGTTAGGATCTACTAGTCCAGTGAAGGATGCTACGGAACATTAAAAAGGGGTACAGAAATAAGGGAGGGTCAATAATGTGAAGAGAGAGAGAGAAAGAGCTTAAGAGAGGGATAATGGGATATACGCGTCTCCGCGGAGAGAGAGAGAGACAGAGAAAGAGGATGAAGAGAGTAGTTATATAGATGCAGCGGAAAAAAGATATAAAAGTTTGAACGAACGACGCCCCAGCGGCGCAAGCTTTCGTTAATTTCCTCAATAAGCTCGTATATCTCGAGGCCCTTTTCTGATCTCTCTCTCTCTCTCTCTCTCTCTCTCTTTCTCTCTCTCTTTCTCTCTCTCTCTTTCTCTCTCTCTCGGAATTCCCAATAACTTCTACCGGGAGGCATTACTAAACAATATACTTTTTCCTACGAAAGGACATTTAGTTATAGTGCTGCGGTGGCCCTTTGTTTAAGCTCACCGTCTGACTATGTGAATAGGAAAAAGGGGAGTGATAAATAAAGGGAATATGTAATTTGGCAAATTATTTTTGTTTTAAAGTGTAATGTGGCAAATCATAAAATCGTGGCGTAGGTTACTGTAACAAAGCGATCTGGTGGTTCGTCTTTGGAACCGCCGGAATCTGCCGTGGCATAGATTTGCGCGCTGCCTTCTGTGCTAGGCTTCATGTGCGCCGCAGATTGTCGATTGTGCCAATTAGAGAAGGGGATAGAGAGAGAGAGAGAGAGAGAGAGAGAGAGGGAGAGAGGGAGAGAGGGAGAGAGGGAGAGAGAGGGAGAGAGGGAGAGAGAGGGAGAGAGAGAGAGAGAGGGAGAGAGAGGGAGAGAGAGAGTAAGAGACTGAGTCAGGCAAACAAAGAGAAGACGAAACAAGCATGCCAACCGTAACGCTTTCTGTGGTGTTATATGATATTCTATGAAGAAAAAGTGAACACAATCGGCAATGGATTTAAAATGAAGAGTGGGAGGAAATGGTAGAAGAGCCATGATTCGATTCCCAAACTGTACAGCTAAAAACTGTTCTTTAATTCGACTAAAACCCTCCACTAATTTTTACGTATTTCTTCTCTTTTTCTAATTTTTTCTTCGTATTTTTTTTATCCGCATACTTTTATGCTTCTAACATTCTCTCTCTCTCTCTCAAAAGCTCTCTCTTGCTCCTCTGTTCTCCTGTCTCTTTCTTTTCTCAGCCACTCTGCTTCATCCCTTCAATGCCTCGGCACAACGCTCGCGCAACAAGTAAATTGAGTTCATGTAGACGTCGTGGACAAAAGGGAGACTGAAGGCCGCACTTTAGAAAAGAAAGCAAAATAAAAGTATAAAAGAGAAGCTTGGATACAAGAGAGGAGATAGACAGAAGGCAAAGAAAGAGAGAAAGAGAAAGAGAGAGAGAAGGGAAAGAAAGACATACAAAGACAGAGACAGAAGACATGCAGAGACAGAGAGAGATTGAGAGACAGGGAGAGGTGAGTGAGAGAGCGAGAGAGAACGAACGATGTCTACATCTCTAAAGTCTGTGCAGCCCCCAATCTGGAGGCGTACTCCTGGTTAGGAGAAGACAAAAATGATTAGTCGAACTCTGTGCGCCAGAAGCAAAAAAGAAAGTTGGCAGTGAGAGGAGTCCAGTCATGGGGTGGGAGAATTAAAGTAGACAAAGAACTAGTCTCGTCTGAGGAAGAACGGAAAAAAGGGCAAATAATAGTAGTACATCGCACTCGCATATTCCATGCCGACGATAATAAACATGCGCAAATTAATTACTTCTCTCTCTCTCTCTCTCTCTCTCTCTCTCTCTATCTCTGCCACACTACGCCTCTGTCACTCTCTCATTATCATTACCTCTCTCTCTCTCTCTCTCTCTCTTTTACTCACTTTATTCTTTCCATCTCTTCGAAAGATCACGAAAAAAATAGGTTTCTAGAAATTGTTAATTTCTAGTCACTTGATTTTTCTGAGGCATATTTTGGAATTTATTTTTATTTCATTATATTTATCTTGCTTGAAAGGGAGGAAGCCTTTGGCACTTCGCCAGGAGGTACCCCGGGCGTCTTCTTCTTCTTCTTCTTTTTCTTTCTCCTTCAAGGGGCCGCCTGGATGTTCGGGTGCGGCGTGGCTTTCTCGCTTCTGCCCCGAGAGACTTTCACAATTTTGGATTTCTCTCTATCTCTCTCATTTTATATCGCTCTCTCTCTCTTTCTCTCTCGCGCTAATGTTCTCTCGCTTTTTTATTCCAATCCCTCTCCTTTCCTCTACCACGTGCGCACACTTTATTGCGAAGGAGCACAATGAGCTTCGAGAAAGGGAATGAGAGAGAGAGAGAGAAAGAGAGACAAAGAGAGAAAGAGAGCAGCTGGTATTAAGTGAGATGTGCGAGGGAATCTCACAGTTTGCGGTTCGAGCGACGAGAGAACGAAGGAAGAGATAGATAGAGAGAGAGAGAGGAGACTAAGAAAGAAAGAGAAAGAAAGAGAAGAGAGTTGCAGATATCTGGAGAAGAGGCGCTTCGGGCGTGCCCTGAGGGCGATTTGCATGTGTAATGAGTTGCGTGTGCGAGTGGCGATAAGAGAAAAAAGAAGGAATGTAAGTAGAAGGAGAAGCACGTTAAACAGAGAGATAGAGAAAAAGAGAGAGAACGATAGAAAGAGAGAGAGCGAGCGAAAAAGAGAATGTAAAAAAGAGGGCGAGAAAGAGAGAAAAGTAGAAAGAGAGAAAGATACAAAGAGAGAGGGAGATAGCACCTTGATGCCCTCTCCTAATTATGAAGGGGACACTGACTCTATAACATGAAAGCATGTGACATAATTGTAAGAATATAAAAGTAGTATATGCGTATTTTATGTATGTAAATGAACCATCTTAAGCGACGACCTCGAACATTTAAGACATGAATATTTAAATCGTTTTCCTATTCCAAAATGTTTTAAATATTTAAAAATAATAATAATTCTATATATTCTGGCGGAAACTGATGTATTCGAGTTTCTACTTCCATCTCATAAAAATCATTACCCCGAATGCGAAAAGAAGGACGAGTCCTCCCCTGCGAGGAAGAGGAAAAAGAACAATGGGGAGTTCTGCAATATTGAAAGAGGGAATAGAGAGAAAGACTGAGAAATATTCAGAGAAAGGAAGAGAGAGAGAGAGAGAGAAAAAGCATGAGAGAAAGATGGAGATATGCTGACCATGAAGAGAGGCGACCTCTCCGACGAAAAGCACGAGGGAAAAATGATCGAAAAAAAATCCACTCATCAAATGTTCTTGCTTCTCCGAACACGTGCGGATTTGGACAGCCACGCAAAACAAAAGCTCTGTTTGGAGCAAGAAATATTCGGGAACTAATAAATCAGAGATTACTTTGTTTGGCAGCAAAGCTGTAATAGAACAATCGATTGAAGTATGGGAAATCATCTTACCATAAGCTTGTCGCATGGATAACAAAGATTATTTATTAAACAAAAAGAATTTAAATGACACTAAGTGATTCAGTCTTGAAAAAATCTCAGTCAGGAGAAAGTAATGCTATGAAAAATGACGAGATCGTCACAAAAAAGCACAAAGACAGAAAGAAGTATTGTCTGAGCTTGTGTAATGGATTCCGTCGGGTTTGCATATCGAATTCATTTGCGCGCCCGAGAATCGGCGAGTTTGCTGCGCGCCGAGAGAAAGAGGAAAAAGGAAGGCGCACGCGCGTTGCCCTCAGGAGGAGGTGAGGAGGCGCGCATGGACAGCTAATTCAATCAGGAAGCAGCTTGTTGCTTCTCTTTCTTTCTTTCTTCTTTTTCTGCTTTCATCCTTTCTTTCTTTCTCAGCGAAACGTTTAGGAGCAGCGCAGAGAGGAGAGTAGGCAAATGCACAGGCAAGGAAGGAAGGATGGAGGGGGCGGACAGAGGAAAGAGAGAGAGAGAGAGAGAGAGAGAGAGAGAGAGAGAAAGAGTGATGGAGGGAGTGAAATGAAGAAAACGAGAGAAATAATGAAGAAGGAAGAAGGGAAACAAGGAGGAGTATCACGGAAGAGTGACAGCGAGAGAGAGAGAGAGAGAGAAATAGAGAGAGAGAGAGAAATAGAAATAGAGAGTGAGAGAGAAGAGTGAGAGCGAGAAAAGGAATGCCTTCAGGGGGCGTTAGTGTCTACGACCACACAACATGGCCTATCCCTCATCTGAAGGACGGGAAAGCCTGCATGGCATGTCTGACACACTCACAAACACGTTCGAAAACATTGGCACTGACTGACGGCTACATTGAGATAGGTAGAGAGATGGAGAGATTGAGAGAGAAAGTGAGATGGAGAGAGAGAGAGAGAGGAACAAGAGAGAAAGCATAAGAGGGAGAGTAAAAGAGACAGAGAGAAAACGAAAGAGGGAAAGAAAGAGAGATAGAAAGAGAGAGGAACATATTTGTAATAAGGAGTGAAAAGAAAAAAAAAGTATGTCGATGTTTCTTGCACATTGGCATGTCAAACGGGCAGGCATCACGAACGCATAGTATAGGAAGAAGAGAGGTGAGTAGATGGCATTTGGAGCAGAAAGAGAGAGAGAGAGAATCAGAGAGAGGGTTAGAAAGGGAGGATAGATAGAGAGGGATTTAGAGAGAGAGACAGAGAGACAGAGAGACAGAGAGGAAGAGAACGAGAGACAGAGAGAGAGAGAGTGAGAGAGAGAGAGAGAGAGAGAGAGAAGGAATTCGTTGATGAAACGCAAGCACGACAAGATCAACGGCCATTTCTTGACAAGAGTGACAAATGTTTCTTCTTCTTCTACTTTTTCTCTCTCCGGATCTACATACTCTGGACACAGGAGGAGTGAGAGGAGACATGGTGGTTTTATCGTCAATGTCACGGTAAAAAGTGATTCTTCACCTGTCTACCCCTCCTCTCTCTCTCTCTCTCTCTCTCTCTCTCTTTCCATATCTCTCTCTCTTTATCGCCCTCCTTCTCTCTCACCATCACTCTGTTCTCTTCCTCGCCTTCTTTTTTGCTCGTTTTCTCTCTTCCTCACTATCACTCAACGACAAGCAGAGATCAACCTAGTTTTCTTTTTCTGACTTCCACTGTATAACTGTCTGCTTCTCTCTCTCTCTCTTTTTCGCTCTATATTGTAAAAATTTTAACTAAAAGTATCGTGTTCTTAAACAAAAAGTTAGTAGTGATGGCTCTGTAAAGTAGGAAGACATTTGAAAAATAAAACAGGACAACTTCAAGCAGGGAGTGTGTGTGGAGAGGGAGAAAACAGAAGAGAGAGAGAGAGAAGAGAAGCAAAGACCTTGACGAGAAGAGGAGTAGATAGATGGCTAAAGCCAAGATGACAAGAAGGACGAACAGAGAATCAAAGGATAAAAAATCAAAGAAAAGGAACAGAGAGATATGAAGGGCGATAGGAAGAGATTGTCAGTCATTTCATGACGGATTCAGCAACTGCCACCCAGCAGTGGAGAGAGAGAATGAAAGCACCATCTTTTATTCTCTTTCGATCTCTTCTTTCTCTCTCTCTCTTTCTCTCCCTCTCTCTCTATTTCTATATTTCGAATTGTCCATCTCTCTTTCTCTGCTCTACCTCTCTGTTCCTCTCTCTTCTTATTCTCTGTCCATCCTTTTGGCCCTCGAGGTCCATAACTTTTTTCAGGCTGTTATCCTGGTGCGCTGAAATGGAGACCTGTTCAGTTCAAAGTCTCTCGGACGGAAATGGACGGAACGTGCCTCGAGGATTCCCCAGAGGGGCGAAGGAGGCAAGAAAAGCATGCACAGAGAGAGGTAAGACAATAGCCTGGAGGGGGGTGGGGGAGAGAGAGGCGCGGTACCTCTGTGCACCTCCGAACAAAGGAGGCAAAGAGTGGTGCATACCGGTGAAGAGGAGGAGGGGCAGCAAAAGTGGAGAGGAAAAGCATGGGAGGCAATTGACTTTGCTCCTGGTGGCGAAGAGAGAGAGAGAGAGAGAAGATAGAAGAGAGGGAGAGAAACAGAGAGAGAGAGAGAGAGAGAGAGAAAGAGAGAGAGCGAGAGAGAGTGAAAGAGAGGATAGAAAAGAGGGAGAGAAACAGAGAGAGAGAGAGAGAGAGACAGAAAGAGAGACAGAAAGAGAGACAGAGGAAAAAAAAGAAAGAGTAGTCAAATTAAATGAAAAAGCGCCGCCACCGCGCATTGCTGAAGAGTGCGAATGAACTGCATACGCCCGCCAGGCATGGAACGCTTCCTTCACGGGTGGCACATTGAAGAGAGGGAGAGAGATAGGATGGAGAAAAGGAGAGAGAGAGAGAGACAGAGAGAGAGGGAGAGGGAGGGAGAAGAAAGGAAAGACGAGAGAGAGTAGTAGGAAGGAAGAAAAAAAACGAGAGAGAGGGAGAGAAGAAAGAGAAAACGAGAGGTGAAGAGAGGGAGAGAGAGAAAGAGAAAGAGAAAGAGAGAGAGAGAGAGAGAGAGAGAGAAAGAGAAGAAAGGTAGAGACTGAGTGCATCTCTCGTTTTTCTCTCCGTGGGCGGCGGCATGCCTTAGCAAAGCGGCAGAGGAATACCCACGGAGCTCTTCCAGCACCTCCGTCGGCCCGCGTGTAGCCATAGAGAGAGAGAAAGGGAGAGAAAGAATGAGAAAGAAGGAGGGAGAGGTGGAGAGAGGGGAGAG
Source organism: Allodiplogaster sudhausi (assembly GCA_945643635.1). Lineage (NCBI taxonomy): Eukaryota > Metazoa > Nematoda > Chromadorea > Rhabditida > Diplogasteridae > Allodiplogaster > Allodiplogaster sudhausi. Next base: position 2,879,687 of record CALZFC010000018.1, on the reverse strand, counting down.
AGAATCAGAGAGAGGGAGAGAGAAAGAGAGAGAGCAGAGAGCAGAGTCCAGAAGGCCAAGACGGCGTGAAACACGGGGATGCGCCTCTAGAAGAGTGGGTACCTCACTCACTTTTTTATCGCTCTCTCTGTCTCTCTCTCTATCTCTATCTCGCTCTCACTCTCTCTTTTCTCACTCTCTCTTTCTCTCTTCTCACTATCTCTCTCTTTCTCTCACTATTTCACACTCGCTTGTGCTCTCTCTCTCTCTCTCTCTCTCTGTCTCTGTCGCTCTCTCTCTCCCTCTTCCCATCTCTCTCTTTTTCCCTTCCGCTCTCTACAGTCGGCGTCAGACTATAAATGAAATGTCTTTTGCGCTTCCATAAGCGGTGACATCGTGTCGAAAAGTGTATTTGGCGGAGAGGAAGAGCAAGCGCGAACTTTGGATTGAAAAGAGAGAGGGAGAGGGACAGGCAGAAAAAGGTAGAGAGGGAGAGAGATATAGAGAGATAGAGAGATAGAGAGAGATATTGAGCTAGAGGGCAGCAAAGAGCAAACGGGTTCTGGACAAAGGGCAGGGGGCAGGATACAGATGTACAACAAATATGAGGGGTTTAGGAAGACAAGAGCAAATGAAGAAGCATAAATGCACTTCGCCATAAAATATGCTCGGTTGGCCGGTCCCAATACCAGAGAATGGACCAGGGTTCAGCCAGAGTTATATGTCCCCGGAAACGTGAAATATGCATATCTCTCTCACTTCCTAAATCTGTATATGATAAGAGATGTTTTGAAGAGAAAAAAACGCGCCTATAACTACTTTTTCTTTAAATGTTTGTTCCTGAAGTAAAAGTACTTTTCCTATTTCTTTTCTGGAGCAACTTGGAAAGAAATACAAGTAGAATAAAGATGGAATAGCGAAAAGGCTAGAGGAGAAAGAGCAGAGACCACTTGGAAGAGGAAGAGAAGGAAGAGATTGGAAGACACTTGTGCACATATGAGGAGAGGGAACGGCGACCCTGGGGAGGAAAAGCTTCCCGATCTCTCCCATCTCACGGCTTTTTGCAGAGGAAAAGAGAGAGAGAGGGAGACGGGAGAGAGAGAGTGGGAGACAGAGAAAAAGAGAAGAATTTAAAAGAGAAGGACAGAGAGAAAGAGAAAGAAGAGTGATAAAGAGAGGGAGAGAGAAAAGAGAGATGGAGAGAGGTTTAATAGAAAGAAGAAGAAAGAGAAGGAGAGAGATATGAGAGAGAGAAAGAGAGGGAGAGAGAAGTGAGAGAAAGATTCAACAAGCTGACAACGCTAAAACTGCGTGGTTTCATAAGAAACTCGTCAGGAAAAGAAAAAGATACCATGTCTTTGCCGACTTCATTCTTCTTTTACTTCTAAAAGCTTCTTTTCACTCTGTCTCCTGCACACATCTCCCATAGAAAGCCTATCTTTCTTCTGTTCTCTCCTCGCTTTTGTCATATCCACCATCCATCTCTCTTTCTCACTTCCTCAACCAGCTTGCAAACAATGGATACACATGCTTAAGGCTAGAAATATTATTTACATGCACGGCAGACTAAGAAAAAGAAAGCAAAAAATGTCCCTTTACCTTTCTTTGCTAACGCATGTTTAATTAAGAAGCATTGCAAAAACGAGCAAGAAACCATTCCAAAAGAACAAGGCAGAGTCTTGACAGAGCAGAGGTTGTATTGTTTCTAGGATGTCTAGCATCCTAGGAAGACGCAGAAGCTGCACCCGATTCTGGTCGGCTTTTGGATGCTTAGCGAAAAAATGGTAGAACAAAAAACGTGGCACGTGCCACCTGATCGTGTAGAACTCCGCGAGAGGCTTAGCTCGTCCGAGAGAGAGAGAGAGAGAGAGAGAGCGAGAGAGAGAGAGAGAGAAGGATGGAGAAAGAGAGGAGAGAGGAAGAGATCGCAGAGAAAAAGGGAGCGGAAAACTTATGAGGAGCTTAAGCATTATTTGGACTTAGAGCATGCACTCGCACGCGCGTGGTCTTGCAAAGAAGGACATTCATTATTGCAACATTTTTTCATATGGACCAAGACAAATTCCTCAGTGCTCAGGGCGCGTGTTGGAAAGAGATTTTAATACCAAACGGTTCACATTTGTTCTTGTAATAGGGTTTAGAGGACGAGGCGATAATGTTGTTTTGTCAATGTTAGAGAAATATCAGGGGAGTAACAAGAGAGCAGGCTTCAGGGTGACCGACTGTGAGAGCTTTGAAGGTATAACAAAAGAAGGGTAGAGAAAGAGGGGATACAGAGAGAGAGAGAGAGAAAGAAAGAGAGAGGACAGAGAGAGAGAATGAGTGAGAGAGGAGAGAGAGAGAGAGATAAAAAGATTTCGCGAGTTGTGACAAGTGCACGTCAAAGTGAGAGCGAGAAGACACGAGAACAGACGAAGGATGATGAAGAAGGGGGCAAAAGAAAGAAAAGAATGAGTAAAGCAGAGCTAGAAGAATAGAGGGACTTGGCATGGACTGTTGACAGGTGCCATCGCCACACCCCATTCTGGAACATCTCTCTCTCTCTCACTCTCTCTCTCTCTCTACCACTCTCTCTCTCTCTCCCTCCCACTCTCTCTCAATCTGCCTATCTGTCGATCTCTTTCTCTCGCCTCTCGTCACCTCTCCTTCCGTGGCTGCGTCCGTATCCTTCTTGAATCACTTCGATCCTCCACACTCTAACTTTCTCAAATTTACAAGATCTCAAATTTCGGCTTGCTCTATTTTTTCCTTTTTTTTCAATGCTTCTCTATATTCTCTCTTTCTCTCTCTCACTTTTCTCCTCTCTTTTCTCTCTTTTCTCTCTCTCTTTCTCTCTCTCTCTCTCGCAATTCTCCCTTCTTGAAGTCTCTCTCTGTTCCTTGCAGCTTCATTCCCTCCATCTGGTCAGTTCATCCTGCTTCATTCCAATCATCAATCATAAACTTGTTTTCCCATGCCGAGTTCCCTTTTCTTTTTCTCCTTCTGTTGTTACTCGGTCTTTATGAGTTTATCTTTCTAGCTCTTTGATGTCTCCTTCCTCATCGAAAGTCTCAAATTGGGGAAGACACAGAAAATTCTGATGAATTGAAATGGATCAACCAGAATTGCAAAATGAAAACGAGGAAGGAAGAAGATTTCAAGGAAACTCATGGAGAGAGAGAGAGTGATGGGTGAGAGAAAGAGAGAGAGAGTGTGTCAAAGGAAGAGATACAGAGAAACAGAGCGGACTTTTTTGCAGCAGCAAATTCTCCAATGGGCAATTTCCCGTCAGCCATCCTGCTTCTTTCTTTGTTTGGTTTCGATAGAGACAAGAGAGCGGGAGAGAAAGAGAGAAAGAGAAAAAAAGAGAGAAAGAGAGATAGAGAGAGAGAGATAGAGAGAGAGAGAGAGAGTCAGAAGTGGAGAGAGTGAGAAAGCACAAGCCACGCCCAACCACCCTCACAAATCGTTCGTCTTCATGAAGCCTCCACCCTCGCTTCGCGCAGCCAGCCGGAAGGCTTCTACCTCTCTCTTTCTCTCTCATCACCTCGCGCTCTCTCCCTTAGTCTCACTCACTCTCTCTCCCCCTCTCTTGCTTTGCCGATTCTCATCCAATCCACTGCCAAATGTCTTCGTCGTATGTAATGCATTCTGTGTGCCAGAGCATCAAAAGAATAAAAAAAAGGAGAGGAGGAAGTAAAAAAAAGACAACGTAGACAAAACATTAATGGAATAACATTAGACAACGGGATTTTGGAATAAATTGGCGGGGAAGAAGGAAATGCGAGATAACGAGAGATGGAGAAAATAAGAGAAAGTGTAAGCGTTCGAGAAAGAGAGAGAGAGACAGAGAGAGAGAGAGAGAGGCTATAAACCAGAGAGAGAGAAGAGAGACAGAGAGACAGAGACAGAAAGTAGAGACAAAAGACGGATAGCGACAGAGAGAGGGAGAGAGAGAGAGAGGGAGAGAGAGGGAGAGAGAGAGAGAAAGAGAGAAACGAATTACTGCACCAGCGGTCGTCAAATAGCTGGCATCTTCAATAATTGAATAGGATAGGAGACGGGTGGCGAAGGCCAGAGGCAGCCTCTTTTTCTCATTCCCTCTCCTCTCACTCTCTGAATCTGATTCGCTCTCACTCTGTCTCTCTCTCATTTTCATGATATTTCTCTCTCTACCTATTCATTCTCAGTCATTGTTCTCCAAGTCCATAGTCTACGTGTAGCTGTGCTTTGTCCTTGCTCTCCCATTCATCTTCTAATCTGGCACCAAAAGAGGGCCAAATCTAAAGGCCAATGGATAGTCATTTGAAAATCAATGAAATGGACAGACTCTGCGAAGAATTAATACTTCTTATTAGTCAAAAATAAGCAGCTGCTGTCGTATGAAAACGATACTACATTTTATTTTAGAAAAAAAAACCTGAATTTCAATTGCATTCTTTTTTCAACATACCACTTTAATGAAAATAAATTTGTCGTTGTCTTTATTTCATTTTCTCGTACTCGTTGTAAAAAAAATCATTCCCTGACCATGGGTAACACTGGAAGGCGGGAAAATTGAAAATTAAAAAAAACAATTGCGCCCGTACCCGAGAACTCGAGGCCGAGGTCGTCGTCGTTGTCGTTCATATAGCGAGCGTCGTCGATACATGATTCCGGCTCAGAGTTCATGGAAGCGACCTGAGCAAGAGACAGAGAGAGAGAGAGAGAGAGAAAGAGAGAGAGGAAAAGGAGGAGGAGTGAGACGAGATGAAAGGGCATAGTGAGAGTGACAAGGCGAGGAGAGAGTCAGCGAAAGAAGTTGTCGTACTGAGAGAATTAAATACATAGAGATGAGATTTAAAAACGACAAGGAAAACTGCCGACAAGTAGACAAGAAAGAATAAAAGGGAGAATATTTGGCAAGGTGCTAGACATTTGTACACTAAAATCATAGTTTTCCAGAAATTTGAATTTAAAAAAATTCAACACAAAGACAATTGTGATGAAAAGGGAGAAGAGAATGGGGAAGAAAATAAAGTATGACGGAAAAATCTGAGAGAGAGAGATGCTCGGTAATTAAATGCCACATTGGATTCTACTTTAGGAAATTGCGAAAGAAGTCTTGTTAGTTGGGAGAAAGTAAAGATGAAGAATAAGAATAAGATGGAGAGAGAGAGTGCACTAGAGCGGAGAGAGTGAACGAGAGAGAGAGAGAGAGAGAGAGAGAGAGAGAGAGAGAGTGAACGAGAGCGAGAGAGAGAGAGGGAGAGAGAGTGAACGAGAGCGAGAGTGAGAGAGAGAGAAAGAGGCATAGGAGGAGAGAAAAAAGAGGGGGAGAAAGAAAGAAAAAAGGATAGAAAAAGAGAACGCACTGATGGAGAGCCTCGGCCGGAGAGGCGTGGAACGCACAGAAAGTGAGGCGTGAAGATCGGGTCTGGGGAGCTGCCTGAGAAGAAAAAAAATAAGTAACTAAAATAAATAAACTATAACCAACACAAATAGTTTGGGTTAATAGGTCTATTGAACTAATTACGGTTTTTTCTGCAAAATATACAAACAGTGCATGGTTCTCACTTATGAAGGTACCGACGAAACTGCTTCTTTCCTCTGAAGTTTCTAGATGCATACAGAATTGTGATGTTGAAGGAATTTTAAAATAGGAAAAATAGGCAGAAGTGTAGACATTTAGTATGAAAAAGAGGAAATAGAATGTTTTGTGCGCAAGATTCGGATCAATCCCATAATCGTTTTTCTTTGTATTTCAGTAATTCTTTTCGATGGATATATCGACAAGAAAACAAAAAGAAGAATTTTTGTGGACAAGCAACAAAATTCAGAGGTATTTGAAGTACTGCAAGAAATAAATTAAGTACGGTAGAACGGAGAGCAGCAGAATGAGGAAGATACATACATACCTAGATGCAATTGGTAGAGAAATAGAATGTAGATATTGGGAAAGAAAGATAAGAATGAGAGTGGCATGGAGAAAGAGGCAGGCAGAGAGGAAGAGAGAGAGATAGAAAGAGAGAGAGATAGAGAGAGAGAGAGGAGAGAGAGAGCGAGAGGCTGAACTTGCTCCGCCGATCATCAACGACAGGAGTATTTTAATGTCGCGCGCGAGACACGTTCAAGAGCCATCTTTCACAAATAATGGAGGCATTCTCACAATTAATCCGAAAGCGCAAAACAAAGTGAAAAATAATAAGCAAATTACTAAAATTATTAAATCATTCTCGGAACATAAACGCATAAGACAATAATCCATATATTGAGCATAAAATCTCGCTGTGAATAATATGTATCTCCAACTAATCTTGATCAGTTATTGAATCAATTTGACTGATACTATCCCTTGCAATGTATATTTGTATTTTTATCAGTGGTCTTTACAAATAGATGGAAAACGTGGTGACTTTAACAAAAACGGCAGCGATTTTTTGCTTTCTTCGCGTAATTTTCGCAGCTTTGTTCTCTTTTTTCGTCGTTCTTGGCCACCTCACGTCAACTGGGGTCGCGCCACGTTGGAGTGAAGCGGAAATGGGGAAGAATGGAAGGAGAAGAAAGAAAAAGAAAACAGAACAAGGTGAAAGGAAATATCGAGAAGAAGCAGAAGAAGAAGTTGATCTCTTCTGTCTATCTCATCTTTTATGTTCGTTTGGAAGAAGAATTTTTGAAGCGACTAGAAAGACATCATTTGTGAAGAGAAAAAAAAAATTTCGGATATGTCACCAACAGGGTGGCCGAACACTCGGATGACAACTATACTAAGGGATTGAGAAGGAGAGAGGGAGAGAGTGAAAGAGAGGGAGGTAGAGAAAGTGAGAGAAGAGAGCCATCCGTTAGGATCTGCCACTCATAAGTTGAAGCGGAAGAGAAGGCGTCAAGAAGACAGCGAGACGCGGAAGAACAGGAGAAAAAGTGATGTGGAATTAAGGTGACTTGTCATCACAATGGACAAGTGGACACGTTTATGAGGGAAAAGGGGAAGGTGATGGTGAGGGGGGGGGGGTGAGCAGATGCCGAAATGATATGTATCTATAGTACCATGTACCTCTGTCGATGCATGTCATCTTATAAGACTAACAATCAGCCCAAGTCTAGGCCATTGCTTGACGATGCTCACATCTTGACTATGACCAGAGAAAAGAGAGAAGTACTAACGGTAAACCTCGTTCAATTTTCGTTAAAAAATTCATTCTGTTCTTTAAAACATGCAAAAGAGAGAAAATGTGTGTTTTTCTTTCCTTTTTCTTATTCGATCGATGAACAATCATTGTATTTTCTAATGTTAACAGTCGATATATGCTTTTGCTCATTCATAACAGCATTAACATTAGCACAAGCACTATCTACATTTAGGCCACTTTTTATTGCTCATCGCAAATTTAAACCCCTATTTATGCATAAGTATCTTTTCCTGTCACTTTCATCCGTTAGCAACTACACATAAATTCGTCACATTTTTTCCCTTGCAGAATCCAGTTGTCTACGTGGGTTGCTCCTCTAAAAAAGGCGTGAGAAAGGTCGAAGCTTCTAAGAATGGCATGAGAGTGACAAATTTAGAGTCCCGTCGCGTGTTTATTCCTTAGCGATGAGAAAAGGATTTTAAAGCGTTTCTCTCTAACGTGACTATTCTTTCTCTTTTTATCTCTCTCTCTCTCTCTCTCTCTCTCTCTCTCTCTTCTCTCTCTTTTCTCTCTTCTCTTTCTTCTCTCTTCCCTCTTGCTTCTCTCTCCTCTCTCTGTCTATATCTCTCGCTCTTTCACTCTTTCACTGTCGCATATTTACTCCTACAAAAAAAAACAATGCGTGAGAGAAATTCGCACGAACGCGGGAGAGATTGGAAGCCAAGTTCTCTATGTGACAGTAAGGGTAACATGACTTGTTCGGCTTCCTTATCCACACTTTTAGCACAGAAAGTTAGGAGGAAAAAGAGAGAGACAGGAATAGAGAGGCAGAGAAAAGGAGGAAGTGATACAATCATGCATACAAATACTGCGAGACGGAGTGAGAGAGGGAAAGAGAGAGAGAGAGAGAGAGAGAGAGAGAGAGAGAGCCAAAAGAGTAGAGGAGAGAACGCAAGAAGAACAGCCAGGCTTAGAATCGCTTTTTTTTAATTGACTTTTGGCACGGCGCCATGACACGACATCTGATTGCTCATTTAATTTGCGACGGATGTGGCTCCAGAAGTAAAAACAATTTCTCGTACCTATTTATTGAAACCAAAGGGTTGCAATGGAATGCATCAAAAAAATAATGAGTTAAAAATAGATTTGTTCACAAACAAAATAGTTTTTAATACTAATGGAGAATAGAATCTCGCAAATGTCTCACCTTTCTTCATGGCTGGCAGAGTGCCGGTCCTTCTGAGGAGTGGATTGGCGCCCGTGCCGTTGCCGCGTCCCTGTCCGCTCCGGCTGGCGCTTCGTGTGCGGCCGTCCGCGTCACGAACGCTCTGCCAACGCACGCTGCGGAGCGGCTCGTGATTCTGGAGAGAAGTTTATATATTCTTTCAAATAAGTTTCCTCATTTTTACTCTCCGATATTTTCAATTCAAGAGAACATATGTATGTAAGCATCCATACAAAAAATACTTTAGATAAAGGGAGTGAAAACAGATGGATCATTAATGAAGAACATTATTAGTGAAGGATGTGAATTCTTAAGAAAAACACCTTCGTATTTGTAACTTTTGTTAGCCTTCACTAAAATTTTTATGATTTAGGTATTTAACACTCTCTAGGAACCCATATTGTTTACAAATAACAAGTTCATGAGGAATAGAGAAAAAAACTATCTTGAATTTTCGAGCAAAATGTAATAACTGTTCTCACTTCCGATCGTTAGGCATTAAGGCACTTATCCTGTCGCATTTGAGGCAGAATTAGCTGTGTACATTTCCGCATTATAAGATAACGGGAAAACGAGCGAGGAAGTAAAAACAGAGGCGAGTACGAATGAGAGAGAGAGAGATGAAAGACTAGAGAAAAGGGCGACAGAGTGAGAGAGATAGAGAGATAGAAGGAGAGATAGAGACAATAGAGAGAGAAGGTGAAATGGCGAGAGAATGGGGAGGGGATAAAATAAAAAAAAGTGAAAGGAAATAAAAATGTTGTCGCGAATGCATAAAATGGTTTCTAGGATCGGCAAGAATAGCTATTTATATGTACATATGAATTCTCGAATACATTTGATTATTAACAATTTTCCAGAAGTTCCCCTACGAGGTCTTTTCATTCCATTTCCGCATCTCATTTCATTCATTACTGCGATAAAGGCGCATTCACATTCATTTTTCTAAAGTCAATTAGCATTGTTAAAGGGGATATATGTATGTATAATCTTATGTCATAAAGAATATTCTTCAAAGCAAAGATTTTAAAGAAGCGTGTTTGCTAGCGAATCTTTCTTTTTGACTGATAATACAAATGGCAAAAAAAATATACATATGTAATTGCGTTTCCATGGCTTTTCAAAGATTATGCAGTGGCTTTCAAGAGTTGATGAGTGGCGAGATTTCTATTGCATATTTATTTTTATATAATAAATAATAGGAGGATAAACAATATTCCTGAAATAAGGGAAGAAAATATCGAGAACGTTGTTGAAATGAGCAGGAGAACAGGTGAGGCCGAAAGGGGCAGAGAAAGAAGAAGGGGGAAGCAGAAGCAGATTGAGAGGAGAAGGGGGGGGGGGGACTCCTGAGACGGTGGATTGAGTCTCGTGTAAACAGGTGAATGAGAAGATGAGCAAGAGAGAGAGAGGATGAGGGGCAGAGAAAGAAAGCGAGTGAAGAAGATGGGGTAAGCGAGAGAGAGAGAAAGAGAGAGGGTTCGAGAGAGAACGAAAGAGAGAAAAGAGCGCGAGAGAGAGAGAGAGAGAGAAGAGAGAGAGAGAGAAAGAGAGAGAGAGAGAAAGAGAGAGAGAGAGAGGGAGCGAGGCCGACCGAAACACAACTATGGCACGCCTCCAGGACAACGACGCGCACTCATTGGCATAGACTGAAAAAAACGACAGAGAAAGAGAGATGAGAGACAGACAGCAGAAGGAGAGAGTGCGAGAGAGAAAGAAAGGAAAGGAGAGAGGCTCGAATAATGAACAAAGTAGAAATGGAGAGGAAGGTGTATTAGATAGAGCCTTCCGGGAGAGATGGTCCGATGGGAAACTTAGAATACGATTATCTCGTGCAATGCTTGGCTACTTTGGCTCTGCTAGGAAAAAGAGTGAATGAAATGACCAAAGGGATAAGAGAGAGAGAGAGAGAGAGAGAGAGAGAGGGACAGAGAGAGAGATAGAGAGAGAGAAAGGAAGAATGAGAGAGAGAGAAAGAGAGAAGGAGAGAGTGAGAAGGTGAGAGAGAGAAAGAGAGAAGGAGAACGAGATAAAGAACAAATATACAACGCGCACTAAAAATAGCAACTAAAAATAGAAGCCGAAACTGAATTTTATCTCGGAAACAGATAAACAATCGGACATGAAGTTGCGGAGAATGACGAACATACAGCTCACTTGAATGCAAATGAATGGAAGGAGGAGAAAGAGATGGAGAGAGAGAGAGAGGGAACAGAAAGAGAAGAGATACAAAGAAAGAGATGGAAAGAGAGAGGGAACAGAAAGAGAAGAGATACAAAGAAAGAAAGAGAGATTAAAATAGGGAGCGAGAGAGAGGAAGAGGAAGAGAAAGAGAGAGGGACAAAGCCATCGAGAAGACAAGGAAGGGAAGAGAGGGAAGTAAGAAGGAAGGATAAAATTTGTCACCTGAGGTGAGGCGTCTTTTTTCGCGTGTGTAAGAAAGAGATCATACTCTTTTTACCTCATTCCACAACTCTATATTTTCCTTTAATTCTCTCAGTGTCTCACTCAGTCTCTCTCTTTCTTAAGCTATTCTCAGTCTGCTTGCCCTTCTTTCTAATTTCTAAGTTTTTCTCACTCCCACTCCTTCTATCTCGCTCTCTCGCTCTCTCCCTCGTTTAATTCCTTAATTCTCCCTCTCTCGACTTCTCTCTCTCTTTCTCTCTCCCTTTCTCTCTTTTTCTCTCTTCTCATTCCATTGCAGTGATCGAGTTTCAAAATGCTCTCTTTTTGCTCGGCCCCTTCGGCAGTGGCCAGAAAGATCGCCGTCGATCAATCAACGTCAGTCAGCCAAAAGAGATAAGTAGGGGAGATTGAGGAAGGGAAAGAGAGAGAGAGAGAGAGTGAGAGAGAGAGACAGAGAGAGAGGAAAGGGAGAGTTTTGAAATAGAGAGAGACAGAGAGAGGAAGAGGAATAATAGGTGAGCGTAGAGACAGAGAAAACTCATGTTTTACCTGGATATGAAAAGGAACATACTACTGGCGGATACGCTATCACGACAACTGACGGACGTGCCACAAGCGAACGAGCAGTGAACAACAGAAGAAAGAGAGAGAGAGAGGGGGAGAAGAGAGAGAGAGAGAGAGAGAGAGAGAGAGAGAGGGAGAGAGACAAAGATAGAGAGTCAGAGAGAGAAAGGAGATGGCGAGATAACAAGAGATTGAAAAGGCAATTTTCAAATAGATGATACATAATCAAATAGCACCATAACAACAAACAAAACAAATTAATGTCTGCAATTCGTGGGCAGAGAAGAAGAGTAGATTCTGTGTTTTGGGTTTGAAAAATGACGATAGCTGTTAGTAAATAACGAAGGAAATTAAATAATGGCGCATACTTATAAGGACACGTTTGCAGAGAGAGAGGGAGAGAGAGAGAGAAAGAGAGAGAGAGAGTAGACATTCTTGCTGACAGAGCCATTTAAGGAGAAATTCTTGGTCGCAATGGACCGCACCTGTTTTTTGCATGAGAAAACATGTCTGTTGCTATTGCAAGGGATCGCAGGCCATTGTACAGACAAAGAATCATTGTGACATGACTGTATCGTCATGGAAGGAAGAGAGAGAAAGATGGAAGAAGGAAATAAGAAGAGAAGACAAGAAGGAAAGAGAGAAAGAGAGAAAGAGAGAAAGAGCGAGAAAGAGAAAGAGAGCAGGAGAGAAGCAGAGAAAAGGAAGAAGGACTTTCCTCCCTTCCTTGTGGCTTACCTCAGTCGCCGCTCGGTTTCTTCTTCCTCGGAGCGTATCTCCCCCATGAGCAGTGTGGCCACTCTATTGGCCGCTGTCATGTGATTTCTCTGTCTCTGGCTCTATTTCTCTTTCTCTCCCTTTCTCTTTCTTTCTCTCTCTCTCTACCTCTTCAACTCTAGTTGTCTCTCCTGTCTCTTTTCTCCAAGCCTTTTTTATCTCTCTCCGGAATGCCTCTCCAAAATATGTTCGTTCGTCCTTTGTCCACGCTCGCGCTTCACTTATTCGTTCTTCTTATTGTTAGCTGCCTTGCTCCCCTCTAATCTGTTGTTAGATCTGACTCTCTTCTGCCAAGTTGTCTCTAAGATGTTTTACTACTCTCTCTCTCTCTCTCTCTCTCTCTCTCTCTCTCTTTCTTGTTTTCTTCACACTCTCGCTCTCGTTCTCTCTCTTTTCTGCTTTCTTCTCACTCTCGCTCTCTTTCTCTCGCTCTTTCTTGTTTTCTTCTCACTCTCGCCCTCTTTCTCTCTCTCTTTCTTGTTATCTTCTCACTCTCTCTCTCACTCACTCACTCTCTCTCTCGCGCTCTCTCTCTCTCTCTCTCGCTGTAACCTCGAGGGCAACAATAGGAAGCTGTGCAGCCGGCATAACGGACGCTTCAGGAAAAGTGTGGCGGTGGTGTGAGCGGGATAACGTGCGGCAAAAGAGCAAAAGAATGCGAGATCTCGCGCGTGTTTCGAGTAGTAGGCGGAGGAAGGGAAGAAGAAGAAGCATTGAATTCCCTTTTCAGAATCGGCGAATGGAAAGTGGCGAAAATTGGCGAGACGCCAAAAAGCGCGGATGAGTAAGGAAAAAAGAATAGAAGGTATTTCTGGCGCACCAAGGCACACAGAGAATTAGACGAAGAAAACGGAAGGTTGTTAGAATTGCAAAAGAGCACAAACTCTGTAGGCTACAAATGTAAAATTAAATAAAAATCTTATTAGGCTTTAAGGCCACTATTTTTTTTACGACATATTTAATAAAAAGAAGAACGGGAGAGTCCTTCCAGGTCAACGCACGCACCTATAATTTGCCATAATAGAAATATTCAAGCATAGAAAGTCTGCTGTTCACAAATATTCGAGACAAAATTTACAATAATAAAACGTTTGCTGAAACAGTGACAAAGACGAGACATTGAGAGAATTCCATTTCCTTCAAGAAAAAGAAGCAATTTCAAGGCATAAGCCCATTGTAACACTTTTTGTCCTTTTTTTTTATGCGCTATGAATATCTCACACCCCGTGACATTTGGCAAGTCTCTAAAAAAAACAAATTTGTTTCGTATCTTTACTAAAAAGGCACCTAAAACTTTTTATAGTGCTCTCTTTATAGCTCTCTACATAATATTTGGAAATATAGAGTGAACAATTTTAATGATCTCTCATTATCGAAGAAGGGCAAGTCCATGATTTCGAAACTGACAACTAACCTCCATGATAGTCAACGCAAGAGAGTGGAAAATAGAGTGAGTTTGTGTAAGTGAGAGAGAGAGAGAGGTAGAGAAAAAATTGAAGAGAGTTCAGAGGATCGAATCTCTACAGCATTCACGGGATATCAAGAGCCAAAAAATAATGTAATCTTGTTTCAAATAAAGAGAACAAGAACAGTCATCCCTCTGCTAATGAACGAAACTCGACATGGAGGTATGATTTTTGATTTTTGCCTCACTTTCTTCAGGGAATTGCACGACACAAGTAGTTTTCGATGGTTTCCATAACCGTGGATTTGATGAAATTGTTCTCAATGCGTTATGTAATACACTTGAATGCACTTGAATAAGGATAGTCAACAACTTTTTCGTTGTCTTTAAAGAGTGAAAAGTCTGTCTCATGTTCTTAGAGTTATGACAAAAGGAGAAGAGTATAGCCGCTATTTGTGTCCATATAATAGAAAGCAAGTTGATGTTATGAAATTGTTTTAAAGAAACTTAATCCCAATCGATCTCCAAACACAATGAGAGCACAACAAGTTTGCGAGAAGCAAACGGGTAAGAGAGAGAGAGAGAGAGAGAGAGAGAGAGAGAGAGAGAGAATAAGAGAGAAAGAGTGAGAGAGAAAGAATGAGAGAGAGAATGAGAGAGAGAGAAAAAGATAGAGAGAGTGAGGTAGAGAAAGAGAAATAGAGAGAGAAAGATAAAGAAAGAGAGGGAGCAAGCTGCTTGGAATGCCCTCTCGTTCACTACTTTTCAAAGACGATGATGAAACGGAGAAAGAGCGGGATTTAATTTCTTCACAAAAATCGTGAATAATACAAACGAGTTTCTGAGATCAGCAGATAAAAAGACAAATAAAAGAATGAAAGCAGCAATAAAAGAAAGCAGATAAAAAGTGTACCTGTGGAGAGGGAGGCCCGACGTTGTTGTCTTCGTTGGCCATCGTGCTGTTGCTGCCAACGCTCATGATTGCTGCTGCTGTTCGTCTCATATATTGTTTTTAATCCATTCAAGGTCTTTTATTTTGCTTAGCTTTACCATTTTTAATGGCAAATTTAGCTGGAAAAATCTCCGCTACCATGGAGGAAGCATCTTCACAATCTGCCCACTAGCAGACAAGCAACTTCTCAATAAATAAATTAATTAATTCTCTCACTCGCTCGTCTTGCGTTGAGGCAAGTCTTACCTCGAAGAAAATTATGTTTTTTTTTATTCTACATAAAATTATGCAAGCATTTGTCGAATCTCGCAAGAAAAATTTGTACTTGTAATTTGCAAAATTATAAATTAACCCTTTCCAATTATCATTAAGAAGATATATTAATATTTAGTTTCATAATAAAATAGAATGAATCTCCCAACCAGCCGGCGCCGTAGCTGCGCTCGTACTCCGCGGTGGCGTCGGCGAGCCGTTCAAGGCGTCGATGGCCGAGTCGCCGCTGGACATCAGAGAGAACACTGAGGAGACCCCGGTCGATCAGCTGGTCGACTGTTCAATTATAGAAGCTCAAAAGATTCAAAAGAATTTATTTTGAATTCGCGCCTTTTTGCCTGATCGATGAGCAAGGGAACATGTGTTTTAGAGAGACGCGACTACAAAGCACATAAAAAATACGGTTAAATTTCGTACAACTATAATTCGCACATTTTTGCACAAATGAAGGACTAGATAACATGTGATTTGGGTGTGAAAAAAATCACGGTAAAATTTATATACTTTTTGTTTCGTTCTCATGCTCTCTTCTTTCAGTATTATTTGCGCTATTGATTAAAAGAAAAAAAATTAATGTTTTACCGACTGATATTAAATGTATACTCAAAACAACAAAACACGTGTTGCGAGGCCCAGAACACGGGTTTTATCGCGAAGAAAAAATGACTGGCCGCAACGGTGGAGTGAGCAGGGAGAAGGTAGCGAGACTAATCTCGCTTCTATTCATACTCATGAAGCGTCTTCATTGAGCTTCAGATTTGAAGAGAGGGGAGCCAGAGAGAGAGAGAGAGAGAGAGAAAGAGAAAGAGAGAGAGAGAGAGATAGTGAGAGCGTATGTAACTGAGAGACTCAGAGACGGTAAGAAAGATAAGGGAGTGAAAAAGACATTAGGGGAAAAAAGAGTGTTAGAGAGATATCGAGAAGGGACGAGACAAGTATTGGCAAGGGCAGAGATATAAGAGAGAAGTGCCAAATGATGTGAGTGTCAAGGGAAGAAAAAGAGGAAATGAACGGAATGAATTGCCATGGCTAGACTTTACATAATCGCAAGGAGAAGAACACACTTCAATGTTTCTGATAACAACATGATCGGTCGAGATGTATTAATTGAACTTTTATAGCTGAAAAAAGCAGCAGTAAAATTAGCACAGCACTTATACTAACTGTAAGGGTCAAGGAGCGTCTGCCCCGGGGAATTTTTGTTTTCTTTTACTTTGAAAACTTTATGAGGGACACATCTAGTGTTCATAAAGAAATTTATTTTTTCAAAAAGTTTGAAAAAAAATTTTCTCTTAGTTATAAGTAAAAATGTAAAACAACTTTGGTAGGCCATATCTAACGTTATACTTAATATTTCTCGAAAATCTTTTCACTGTTCGATTCCTTATTTAAAAATACACAAAAAAAGTCCCGGATGACTGTTTTCGAAAAATTAACATTTTTATGACTTTTGTGCAATTTAATTTTTTGAAAAATGATTTTTAGGTAATAACTTTTTTTTATTATGACTTTCCAAAAATTGAATCGTCCATAAGAAAGAGCAGGAAAAACTACATATAATATATCTCTACGAGGAAAAAACTCGGATACCCTTTTTGGGTATCTGCATTTGAATATGTGTTTCTAAGCAAATTTCGGTTTTGGCCACAAACCACAATTTCATTCAAACTTCTTCAATTTTGAAAAGAAATAGTCCATTCGATGTGATTTTTTATGCTCTTTAAAATGGTATATACTTTGTTCGCAAAAGAGATTAGTCTAAAGGCCTAAAATTGACTTTTTGTGTTTTAGGCCTATTTCTGGTGTTAAAATACTCATTCTTTGCACGATTAATGGATCTTGTAGGCTGATTTTCCATATAATATTTATACTGCGAGAAAGAGCAGCTAAAACTGAGTCGGATACAGCTTTAAGATTAAAATCTGAGGATACACTTTTTGGGAATATGTATTTGAATACTGACTGTTGAAGGAGATATTCCTGAATATTTTTAGAAAACATTTTAAAATTGTTCCTTTGAAGCATCTAGCTCGGAATTATGGGTAATCCAGAATTCTTTGAAGTTCTTTTACGATATAATCCTCAAAAGTACTTCAAAATTCTGGAAATCACATTTTTACAAGCATAGGTGCTGAAATAAATGTACGAAAACTAATTCGAAGCCAACTAAAAGGTCTTTTGTGAGAGAGATTGCCAAAAACATCATAACCATTCGAAAGAGCAGAGACTTTTGCATAATATATCCACAGATGAAAGAGCAAAATATGTACATCTTTCAGAAATCTTGATATTGGGAAAAATATCGACGACAGGTTTCGACTAATTTGAGCAGTTCGCGAAAAACGATACCAATGGAAATTATGTTCTGAAAATTGTACCATATGGTTTTTTGAGACGAGAAACATGAATTCGATGTTAATTTTCTACTTTTGTGTATCATCCATGGTACTTTGATCCGCATATAACATTTCATTCTTCGATCAAAAGTACCATGGATGGTACGCAAAAGTAGAAAATTAACATCGAATTCATGTTTCTCGTCTCAAAAAACCATATGGTACAATTTTCAGAACATAATTTACATTGGTATCGTTTTTCGCGAACTGCTCAAATTAGTCGAAACCTGTCGTCGATATTTTTCCCAATATCAAGATTTCTGAAAGATGTACATATTTTGCTCTTTCATCTGTGGATATATTATGCAAAAGTCTCTGCTCTTTCGAATGGTTATGATGTTTTTGGCAATCTCTCTCACAAAAGACCTTTTAGTTGGCTTCGAATTAGTTTTCGTACATTTATTTCAGCACCTATGCTTGTAAAAATGTGATTTCCTGAATTTTGAAGTACTTTTGAGGATTATATCGTAAAAGAACTTCAAAGAATTCTGGATTACCCATAATTCCGAGCTAGATGCTTCAAAAGAACAATTTTAAAATATTTTCTAAAAATATTCAGGAATATCTCCTTCAACAGTCAGTATTCAAATACATATTCCCAAAAAGTGTATCCTCAGATTTTAATCTTAAAGCTGTATCCGACTCAGTTTTAGCTGCTCTTTCTCGCAGTATAAATATTATATGGAAAATCAGCCTACAAGATCCATTAATCGTGCAAAGAATGAGTATTTTAACACCAGAAATAGGCCTAAAACACAAAAAGTCAATTTTAGGCCTTTAGACTAATTTCTTTTGCGAACAAAGTATATACCATTTTAAAGAGCATAAAAAATCACATCGAATGGACTATTTCTTTTTAAAATTGAAGAAGTTTGAATGAAATTGTGGTTTGTGGCCAAAACCGAAATTTGCTTAGAAACACATATTCAAATGCAGATACCCAAAAAGGGTATCCGAGATTTTTCCTCGTAGAGATATATTGTATGTAGTTTTTCCTGCTCTTTCTTATGGAAGATTCAGTTTTTGGAAAGTCATAATAAAAAAAAGTTATTACCAAAAAATCATTTTTCAAAAAATTAAATTGCGCAAAAGTCATAAAAATGTTAATTTTTCGAAAACAGTCATCATGGACTTTTTTGTGTATTTTTAAATAAGGAATCGAAAAGTGAAAAGATTTTCGAGAAATATTAAGTATAACGTTAGATATGGCCTACCAAAGTTTTTTAACATTTTTACTTATAACTAAGAGAAAAATTTTTTTTCAAACTTTTTGAAAAAATAAATTTCTTTATGAACACTAGATGTGTCCCTCATAAAGTTTTCAAAGTAAAAGAAAACAAAAATTCCCCGGGGCAGGCGCCTATGTAAGCCTCCTTGAGTCTTACAGAGAGCTCTCTTAACATATAAAAAAAATTAATAAATGTTTTACAAATACTAATAATCTTAGTGAAAAGAATAGTTGAGAAGATGACAGAAGAAGACCAGAAAAGCGTAGAATCTGTCTTAACTTTACTGTCGCCATTCGATTTGCTTGATGTTGGGTGATTCGCAGTGTGTTCTTCTGCACCCTGTGGTAGTGTTTCATTTTAGACTCTGCCCCCCCCCCAGAGTTCTCGTAGTAACCTTTTTTTCCGTCTAACATAAGTCGATGTGCCACTCTCATTTACCTTGGGTGTCTAGGTCTGTCTGATTTTCGTTCTCTCTTTTTTACTCTCTCCTCTCTCTCTCTGTCTCTCCAGCATCTTTCTCTCTTTCTTACTCTCTCCTCTCTCTTTCTCACTGTCTCTCTCTCTCTCTCAATCTCTCGCAATCTCAGGAAGCGCTAGGATCCATGTCGAGCTCGCGCATTCCTTCGGGATTGAATGTCATCGGAAGGAGTGGAATGGTCGAGGATGGAGAGGGAAAGCGAGAGGGAGAGAGAGCGAGAGAGAGAGAGAAGGGCGACTGTGTGAGGGTAAGCGAGAGATAGTTAGAGATAGAGAGAAGCAGTCAGAGAATGGCAAGTCCATCTCACATATATAGTATAAAGGAGCAGAAAAACGACAAGAAATGAACCAGGGGTCGGAAGAATGTTTTTATTAACTTTATTGAATTAGTTAATGAGGGCAAGTATTTTAAATTCAATAAATTCACACTATTCTCTTTAATAAAAGTACAGATAGAAAGGGCAAAACCGAAAAAAAGTGTGCTCCAAAAACTGCAACTTTTTGATATGGAAGGGCATGTCAAGGGGCGCGGAGAAGACAGGGAGAGGAGCGAGATGGAAAAGAAACGTGAAGAAGACGGAAGCATCTTTGACCGAGCCCTCTGGGGAGCGGAGAGCCGTGGAATGGGAATGGCGGGGGCATTCCCATTCCACGGCCCTCCGCTCTGGGGGCTAAGCCGCCGGGCACCGTCAACGACGACTGGACAACGCCCACGGAATAGGCCGAGTCGGGCGAGTAAATTGGAATGCAAAGCACAGCAATACGCGAGTACAATTGTGCTGCCATGGCCAAACAGTCAGCCTACTGCACGTTTTCTGACGAGATTATTAAAAAGCACGCTCGAGATAAGTCAAAAGGATGGAGATGGAGGGATCGAGGAGAAAGAGAGACAGAGAGAGGAAGATATAGAGAGAGAGAGAGGGAGACAGAGAGACATAGAGAGGCAGCGAGAGAGCGACAGAGAGAGACGTAGAAATCGGGCAGAGGGAGTATAGAGAGAGATGAAAGCGAGAAAGCGAGAGAGAGAGAGACAAAAATGAGATGGAAATTCTGCTCTACATCTCCTAGTCTACCACTTCCATGCGTAAATTGAAGAAGTACAAAGTGGGCCGCTGCCGTGTGGCATCCGAATGAAGAAAAAAAAAGAATGAAGGAGAGATTCGGGAGATGTGCAAAAGTATGCAAGGAGACGCCGGCAGGGCAAAGCCACCAGTCAAATTCGGCCTTTTTTTGTCTGCTTCTCTACCTCTCTCTCTATCTCTCTATATCTTGCCCTCGCTCTATAGTTTTATCCATTTCTCATCTCTCTCTTTCTCTCTCTCTCTCTCTCGCAAAAGACGCCCGCCACAGCTCCAGAAGGAAAACATTGTATGGTGGCAAACAGAGTTATGCCTACGAGTCATGCTCTGCATAGTTGCACGAATTAGTGTGTTTCACGACAAAGACAAAAAAAGATGTTTGCGAAAATAATTTAATCAAGCTCTGTCATCAGCGAGACATCCCCAAAATACGTTGAAAAATCTTTATTTTTTTATTTTTTACAGAACGTTGAGCTAAAAAAAAAGAGGGTAGTTCTACGGAGCGTAAAGAGAAAGTAGTGACTTGAGCCACTTTCCTTCCTACTTCACAGAAGTTCGTCGACCGGAATTCAAAGCTGGTGCACGGCAAGTGAGTGCTGGATTGCACACACAAATACTCAGCAGTCTACGCTTTGGCCCGTGAGTGCCCTCCCCGGGGGTCAGAGGGAAAGACGATACATTCATAATTATGCATGTTTGCATATACATACATATATGCATGCATATATGTCTGTATGGATGTACATACATATGTGTATGTATGTAGATTTCCCAAAGAAAAGGCGCACGCTCATAGCGAAAGAAGAGATTTCTAGAAGAGAAAAAAAAACAAAATCAAACAAAAAAGGAGGAAGTCCTCGCTCGTCACGTAGGGCCTGTGAAAGACAACCGCGCGCCGGTCCGTCAGTTTTCGAAGGGAATATGTCACAGGTTCCTAGCTCTAATCAGAGCACTGGCAGGAAGGATGCAATGGAAAGGGGTTGTGAAGTGAGAAGAGGAAAGAATTATGAAATAGAGAGGTAGAGAAAGAGGTAGAGAAAGGGGAAGTAAACAGAATGGAGAGTGAGAGAGAGTGCGTAAGAAAGAGAGAGAGAGACTGAGATGCAGAGAGAGAGAGAGAATCAAGGGGAAAAGAAAGAGAGAGAGAGAGAGAGAGAGAGAGAGAGAGTGAAATCAGGGACGAGAAGCATCGCATGCACACGTGCAATTCTGCTTCTGATGCGACCAAAAATGCGGTGAAATGAGACAAGGAGAGGAGCCAAAGAAGAGGAAGAGATTCATGAAACAAGAGGATTGTGACGAGAGCAGTGAAGCAAGGGAAGAGGATGTGTCACAGAGAGAGAGAGAGAGAGAGAGAGAGAGAGAGAGAAATAGAGAGAAGCAGAGAGAGAGAGAGAGAGAGACAGAGAGAGAAAGTATAAGGTGACAGAGAAATAGAGAGAGATAGGGAAAGAAGGATGGAGAGAGAAGGGCGGAGCAAAGATGAGAACAAAAGAGAATAATGTGTTAGGCGGGTGACATCTACGAAGCATAACAAGAGCAGCGCATGGGAAGTGTGGAACGAAAGGGCTTGTCGAGAGTGAGGGAAAGAGGAAGAGAGGGGAAGAAATAGTGTGTGTGGAGGGAGAACAAGATAGGGTGCGAGAGAAAAGAGAAAGAGCGAGAGAGAGAGATAGCGCAAGAGAGAGAGAGAGAGAGCAGAGAGAATCGCAACCTTTTGGTTTCCACGCGCACATTGGCTTCTCCTTAAGCTTGTAAGACGGCCAGGTCAATGTTTCTCTTCTCTCTCGGAGACAATTGTCGATGACATGTCTCAAAAAGCTGCCGGCCTCGCTCAGTCTAGCCTGCTACGGGCTAGGCTTCTCCATTCCATTGGGCGAGCAAGAGAGAGGGAGTGGAGAAGGAGAGGGCAGGAGAAGGAGTGAAAGAGAAAGAGAGAGTGGGAGAGAGAAAAGGAGAGAGTGGGGGAGAGAAAGAGTGAGAGAGAGAATGAGCGAGAGAGAGAGAGAGAGAGAAAAGGAGAGAAGGAGTGAGAGAGAGAGAGAGAAAGAACTAGAGAGAGGGAGACAGAGAGAACAAGAGAACAAGAAAAAGTGAACGAGGCAAAAACATATGAATGGCCTCCTCGTTCACTCTTGACTGCACTTTCGACCGTGTACTTTTGCTTTCTTCTCAGTTAACTTGACATGAAAGAAATATTCGCAAAAGTTAGGCCAGAAAAAATAACTTTATGTACTTTATAGTAATTTTTATTAAAGCGAGATATTCCGCAAGAAAACGGCAATATATTAGGTTGCCAAATTTTTTATTTGTCTCTCTCTCTGCCTTCTCTCTCCTTTCTCCTTCCTCCTCTCTCTCTCTCTCTCTTTCTTTTCTGTTTCTCTGTCTCTGTCTCTGTCTCTTTCTGTCTCTCTCTCTCTCTGTCTCTCTCTCTCTCTCTCTCTCTCTCTCTTTCTGTGTCTCTGACAGCTCTGAACTTTGACAAAATTCGCTCTAAAGTGAAATGGGATGCCCACCCTTATTGTTAGGAGAGCTACGATGGAGTGGGCGCCCCGAAACATTGGGGGCGAATGAATGCCTCATTGCGCCTCACCCCCCTCGATATGCTACGTCATAATCTTTTGGGCTTAATTTGAGATAATTCTTTTCAATTATTTTTTGCTCACAATCACCCTACAGATACTGTTCGATGTGCGGAATATGAAAATAATAATTATTTTACTTTATTTTTTCATGACATTCGCCAGATACATTGAAAATGAATGTTGGAGAAGATAGGACAATTGATTGAGTTTTTAATGATTTCGCCACTTACATTAGTTTCCATCCCAAATTCAAGATTACCAACATGTAAGGGTGAATTGGTTCGAAGGACGTAAATACAGAGTGAAATGATCAATGTTTTCCAGTGATTAAACAAAATTTAACGAGCTATTGACCATTTCTGTATAGAATCAAGTAGAGAACAAGATTATTCAACATATATATGTATCACAAGGAAACGATTTCACGTGAAGATGCGGAAATTTACTTGCTAGTGTCATATCTTTTTCTCCCAAGATTGCGCTCTGGGACGTTTTCGTTTCCCCATTTGGATGCTGAAAATAGTGAACTCTAGAGGATATTTTGCTCTACACTTATTTTCTGGAAGCAACAACAAATACGTCAAGGCCAGAAGAGTCTGAATATGGAGCGGCAGATACATAGTCACTTACACTTGATCTCTTTCACCCTCTCTTTCTCTCTCTCTCTTTCTCTCTCTCTCTCTCTCTCTTTCTCTCTCTTTCCCTCTCTCTCTCTCCTCTCTCTCTCTTTCTCTCTCCCTCTTTCTCTCTTTCTTTCTCTCTCTCTCTCTATCTCTCTCTCTTCCCTCGCCATTTATTTTCCAGAGATTTTCTTCCCCCTTCACCAAGTTAATTCGCTTGCCTAACTTGCTCAGCATATCCGTTGGCTTCATCGTCACCCGCTGGCGTCTCGTTCTTCCTACTTGAAGGGAGGAGCAAAAAGAGTAAGCAGGATGATGAGAAGAGAGAGAAAGAGAGAGAGGAGTGAGAAAGACAGAGAGAGAGAGAGAGAGATAAGGAGAGATAGAGAGAGAGAGAGATAAGGAGAGAGAGAGAGAGGAGTGAGAAAGACAGAGAAAGAGAGAGAGAGAGATAAGGAGAGAGAGAGAGTGAGAAAGAGAGAGATAAGAAGAGAGAAAGAGTGAGAAAGAGAAAGAAAGATTAATAAAGCAACGGACAGTACATGGATAAGAATATAAAGAGACGGAAAGGCAGAAACAGACAATGAGCGATGAAAACACGAACAATGGGGGAATAGAAAAGCATACAGCGCAGAATAAATGAAGATACTTCCGATCAAATAGTTATACAGCATTAAAACTTTGGATTAATTAAGAAAACAAGTGATATCATTATTGACTTGGAATTAGACGCTAAAAACTTACATTCACATAATTAACATGGCAAAACATGTTTTTGAAAGAAGACAACGACAAGTCAGCATGAACTCTCGAGCTCGGGGTCTTTATATCATCAATTCCTTACTCTCACTCCAGGCCATTCCCACGTTCCTATCTCTTTCTCTGACTCTCTCTCTCTCTCTTTTTCTCTCTCTCTCTCTCTGTCGCTCTCTCTGTTTCTCTCCCTGTCTCTTTTCCATTCACTTTTCTTGGTCACATCATGTAACTCCATTTTATGTCGTTTTCTGCACAGCGAAATTGAGCCCGCTGGAATTTTATAGACGTTCTCTCTTCAGAAGAATATGCAAAAGTATGCCAAAGTGCATTGAGGATACTGCAGAAGTGGTCAACAAATTGTGTTTCATAATGGCCAAAAATGTATGGCCGCGAAAATAAATGCGTAAATAAAGAAGAGCTAATCGTAGTGCAAACTCATTCGTAGAGCACATTTCTGAGGCAGTGGAAGGCTGTTCCCCCGGGGGAGTAGAAAGAGAGGAGTCTGGGAGATAGTAGGACAGGAAAGAGAGAGCTAGAATTAGAGAGAGTGAGAGAGCGAGAGAGCGAGAATTAAAGAGAGAGAGAGAAAGAGAGAGAGGAGTGTAGCAAAAGGAATGTGCTCTAGAAGAGCATCGAAAAGCATTACGAGGGAGTCATTAGGGAAGAGGTGCAGAATAGAGAGTTATGGGCGAGAGAGATAAGACAGGGAAAGAAGAGAGAGAGAAAGGAGAGAGGAGAGAGAGAGAAGGGAGAGAGAGAGAGCGAGAGAGAGGAGGAAGAGAGAGAGAGAACGAATGTTCTGTACAACGGAACTGAGTTGAGCTCTGGAAAGTAAGTAAAAAAAAAGGAGAAGCAAGAGGGAAAGTATAACGACTATGTGAACACAAAGTGGACATAGCTTGGCTGTGGGAAATCACACAATAGTCTACTGCTGCTGTTCCCTGGTCATATTTACGAACTGGCCTTGTCTTATTTACGAATTGCTCTGGATGATCCAGAAGAAGGCGTCCGAAGAGACAGCTGTCGATTACTCTTGTTTGCTGCTCATTGCCAGTCAATGCTCTTCTTTTTCTTCGCCGCTGATGATTTGGCAAATTGCCAAATGAGCATGGCTGAGGCTATTTCGAGACGACTTTTCACTGATCGCTGAGCTTCTTCTCAATTACAACACTTTCCCCAAGCATGACGCAAATTGTGAGGACATTTGCTGTGCTGTCCGAGTGCTATTCTCAGTTCATTTTGCAACTGACGAGCACGTAAGAGACACACGGGTTGAAGTAATCTTCACTGCTGAAATTGTTGCAAGAGCGAACAACGGAAATGCAAGCACGTAATTCGAATTAACAGTTTTGAAGTCTTTCTCGGGCATATTAACAGTTTTTTCTCAACTCCATTTTTTCATATATCCAAACGGTTTGAATACACGGGAATATCTACATATAAGAATTAAAATTACAAATTTGTATTCAAATGTTATGATTAAGAGAGCCTCTCCGTATGCCTCCAGTAGGGCATGCCCCAGATCCAGATGTTGGATTTCGAAAGCCAAAACTTTGTCGGACATGGCACTGGGCACCAGTAACAAGATTAAATGGGAAATTTTTTTTTTCAAAAAAATTAATTGTGTGAACAGTTAAAAGTATGGATAATTTGTGATTTGATGTATCTCGCTTCAAAATCAATATTTTTCAATTTTCTTTTTTTTTATTAGCATCCCCGTTTAATTCTAAACAAAAACTCTCCAGATGGATTTGAGTCATATTTCATTTTCATATCGAAAAATTATTTTAAATATTTCAATTTGACCGTTGAATACCTTATACTCAAAACGTTTTGGGTACTATATCTCAAATTGTAGAGCTTTAAAAACTGTATAACATATCTCCTTTTCGTTTCATGTATCCTTCCCTAGGGGGGTTAAAATTAGGCTCAAATAAGGGTACCTCGGCGACATCGGATTCAAGGAATGCGTGAAAAAAGGTTAAATTATTATTTTAGCATAAAGTGAACCACTTCATTCGATTCAGCGCGTGCTCCTCTTTAGAAAAGCTCCATATCAAAATTTCATAAAACTTTCATTTTCCGTGATAAAAACCCATTTTTCGATTTTTCTGCCGTTGACAGAAAATGACCTAAAACTATTCGGATCACTGTATTTTCGAATTCTTCGGCGAGAACAGAATGCGGATAGTACTATACGGTACAAGACAAAATTCTCTACCACATACATCATTTACATAGAGATATCGCCTCCCTACGAGCAACAGCATCGATTTTCCTATGGCGGTCGCGCCAAACCTGACGGATCCGCATTTTGCAACTTTTTGTGCAATCTAAATGTTTCGTACTCATCCAATACATCATTCTGCTCCACGCAGCACGCTGAGTTCGGAACAGATGTTTATTTTGCTGATTTCCAGCGTTTGGTGTCATGAATATTAAAAATGTGCTTAAATAGGTTATTTTAGTGTTAAGTAATTCAATATCTTGTTTTTCGAAAGCTTTAATGCCGTAATTAATAGTTTTATTTCAAGAACGTTACATAACAAAAGAAACAACAGTAAAAGTGGAATCTCGTCTTATACCTGCATGAGTTCGAAAGAGTCCTGAAATCGAATAACTGGGACATTAACGTTCATGATACTAGCAGCAGTAATGATAAGCAATATGGAGCAATAATTGTAACCTACACTTCTCTTCTGTGACTTGCAGGTCTTGTAGAAGTAGATGAAGACGATGAAGAGGATGGCGAGAACGGCGATAATGACGCCAAGAGTCACAGACTTTCCGTGATGGTGGACTGAAGGAAGAAAAACAATCAGTGCAGTATGACTTTACTAAAGGCGCATGATTATTTTACAACAAAACAACGGTTTTAGTTACCTGGGGTGCACATAACTCCAGAAAAGCCATCCGCGCAAATGCAGGTGAACTCAAACTCCGAGACCTTCTTGCACGTCGTGTTAGGGGGGCAATCACACATTTTGAAAACTCTAAACTTGTACGAAAGCCTTGATAACTATAACCGCTGAAAGAGACAGCTTTTATTACAATGCGATCCATTATAAAAAGCCAAACATCACGGATGGATAATTCTCTAACAGTAATCTTTATGTTCAGGCTGTCAGACGCTATGTCATATAGCTATATGATCTTGTAAAGTGGTGCTAAATATACTTTATGATGCTCATATAATAACTCATTCAACCATTTTATCTTTCTTTCTTAAAACATGTTCTTACAACACTCTCCAATACACTTTAAAAAAGTAATATAATATGGAAATAGAAATTCTGTACCAACAGTCACTAATCATTAGTCATAAAATTTTAAACTGACATATGGCGAACTAAAAAAACATGGTTGATAATCGCAGATCAGAAGCTTTGTTAGAATAATTCATCTTCAAAATGTGTTCTTTGGGTTGTTACCGATGGGTTCTCCACATCTTCGGCGAATTCGGTTTGGCTGTGCGCTATTACTCTATTCTCACCTGTGATGTCGAACTGCGGGTCAGTTTCGAATTCTTCCTCTTCGTCACCTTCCTGCGAGAAAAGCTCATGGAGCACCTCATCTGTTTCTTCAGATTCAATCGGAATTGGTGGGTTCTGTAAGCAAAATCCTTGATCAATGCAACCATCAAATATTCTTCCTAACTTTCTTTTGTTGCTGAGCGAGGCGTGAGAAGATGGAAGCAATTTGGCGATAATTTAAAAGTTCATGCGGTGCGAACAACAGCTTGTCTTGGCCATCCACTGCGTTTCTCATACGTTGTTCTGCGGCGCGAGGGTCAGTTTTAACTTTAGAACGCCATCGTTCATCGAAAATCTTCTTTATAAATTCCTTAGAGCGTTCGGGAAGTCGCTCCCCTTTCTTGCGATCACGAAGGGCCCATCCTTCCTTGGTTTTCTTTCCGTTCTCTGTTGTTTCCTAAGGCAAAAAAATATATATATATATATAGGACAGGTAATTAACAATATAATTAATCAAACCTCCAGTGATGCAACTGCAGCCTGCACCTCAGGGTAAGCACGTTTCTCTTTTTTTTTTCGAGAACGTATAGTTTTTTCGTATAATTTTCGAGAACGTATAGCTCCGGAATTCCGAATATTCTGCTAATAAGCACGATTGCAATTGAATTAGTTCCGGAATATGCCGGTCTCCCGGAGAAATCTTTGACGCTATGACCATAGCGTCGCAAATCTCCTCCACCCGGCAGATCGTGTCTCTCAGTTTTAAACACTCTCTCGCTGTCTCTGTCCTCCGGCGAGGGTGGCCGGACATCATTTTGCGGGGTGGAGGGTGGGGGAGCCCCGCCAGATCTGGCGGGAGACGCGTTAGAGACAGAGAAATAGGACATTTTCGTAAGAGAATCAGAC
Source organism: Allodiplogaster sudhausi (assembly GCA_945643635.1). Classification (NCBI taxonomy): domain Eukaryota; kingdom Metazoa; phylum Nematoda; class Chromadorea; order Rhabditida; family Diplogasteridae; genus Allodiplogaster; species Allodiplogaster sudhausi. The sequence goes on along the minus strand of CALZFC010000018.1, from coordinate 2,851,497 downwards.
GTTTCGAGGTGAGCGAAGCCCCGGAAGTTCTCCCGCCAAAAAAACCACACTTTACTACGGGGGCTGGGGAAATTGTAGAAGAAGAAATTACGCTTTCTCGCACTCTTGCAAAAACAAAGGTGAAAACGTTAAACAAATGGCGGATTTTTTTTTCGATGTTTTCCTCACGAAAGGTGACTTTGTACAAGGGAGAGCAGACTAGAGGGAACTCGAAGTTGATTTAACTTTATTAAGCAATCCCTACTGCTCCTTGTTCTTCACTACAACTTTACCGTGACGAATCTCATTCTCCGGGGGCCTCAGGTGAAAACGGAAAATTCTTGAAAAAAGAAAAAAAACACATCTGATACACCGATAAAAAATCATTTCGATGACAAACCATTAAGTTACGTAATACTCGGAAGAAAATTTTACCTTTTTAGTTGTGGGTTTCAATTAATACTTCTTCTATCATTCTAACTAATATTTTTCATGTACATATACGCATAATACTTATATGGATTTAAATTTGGCAAACATTATCTTGAAGTAAATTGTTATAAAATCTTTTGACTGGATCTCATTTCCTGGAGAGTTCATGTGCACATTGTATGTCATTTCGATTCGTTCACCTTCCAACCATTCGGCTGGCTCTTTCCGAACTGGACTACCGTAGTACTCTCGCACATCTTCAGCCATCTTAAGGTCTCGGATTAATTTATTACATATGTGCTGGCCGCGTTCTCTTGATGTGAAAGGAGGAGAACTGTCTGAGAGAAAGAAGGTGGCGGATCTCAGCGGATTGGACGAATTGAAGGCCGAGCACTGCGCAAATGCGAAAGGCTTGGATCCTTGTCCTAGTGGCGAAATCCGTTTGGTAATAATTACATGAAAAAATTTTCAGAATTCATTTTGTTCTCTTACTTAATTTCATGTGAACATTTATAGATTTAAATAATTAAAGCCGAATTATATTATTATATTTATTTACTACTGAAATATATGTACATATGTCGGCCAGGCATGCTGCGCTGAGCAATCGATAAATACATATATTTAAAGGAGGGCGATCACCGAAAGGTTATGTGATATTTCAAATTGCCGCGGCTCTTCTCACTCTCATTCGCGCGTGCTATTTTCACGCAGCGTGTTTGTGCGACCTGCTGCGAAATAGCACGCGAGAATATGACTGAAGAATCACAGGGCAGACGCGGCAATTCGAACCTGCATTAAATATTTTTCGGTGATCGCCCTCCTTTAAGGGATATGTGTTATATACGTGATCATCACTTCAATTAATGCCATTACTTCCACAATCAATGCAAACCACCATTCTCTTTTGTGTCATATAGCGAAATCCGTTTGTAAATAATCACATGAAAAGAATTTTAAAACTTCATATCTGATAAATTAATTAATCAATTTTGTTTTCTCACTTGATTTTATTGATAAATAGATGAAATTAACGTAAAGCCAAATTATACTATGTGTCATCGCAATAGGACAATTCGAGGATTACCAGTTCAATTACAGCATTCCACAACCAATGCAAAGCACCGGGTACCGTTTCATTTTACAAAAATGACACTCGGGCTATTATACATATTTGTCCAGTTTTTATTCTGACAATATAAATGAATTCTTTCCATCATTCGCATCTGCATTGTCAAAACTCTGCAAATATTTCGAATTCCAACCATCTTGTCAGAAGATATTTTTGTCAAAGTGTCAGTGGTCCAGAATCAGAACGGGTCCTCTTTGTGGAACATTGTTTACCTTGCCTTGAGTAAGTAAAGCGAGCCAGTTCACTTACTCTTCACTAGCATACGCTTCACAGCAGGAGTCCTCCACACGAGGACGTGGACGACCTTAGTGAGAGCGGAAAGAGTCACTCGTGCTACCTTTCTCTTTTCCTCTCTCTCTCTCTCTCACACACACTCTGTCTCTCTCTCTTTCTCTTTCTCCCTCTCTCTATCTTTCTTTTCTCTCTCTCTTTCTTTTACTGCCATCTTTTACATATCTCTGTTATTTTTTCTTACTATCTGTGATTATCACTTTATCCCACATTCTCTCTTTCTCAGTGCCAATTTTCAATTTTTTCCTCCACCTGAATCATACTGATTTGACCAGCCAGATGAATCTAGGTATTTGTTTTACACTCATGTAGTATGTATGCAACTTATGTATGTACCTATATATATTGGTAACGAAAGCACAGTGCTGAACAAAATTGTCAATACATCTTAATTTATCAGAAAAAAAAGAGTATTCTTTAATAAAATGTTGAGACATAGAAAAAATATATATTTCAGTCTATGTACAAAGATTTTAATGATTGGCGAAAATCCTCGAGAACTTCATTACTTTTTCGTTGTTTCAATTATCGAGGGGCAATGATTCCAAGTAGAGAAAATGAAGATGCTCAGAAAAAGTAAAAGTAGAACACTTCTTGTCATCATCATTCAGCTCATCCCATCGGTCATTGTCAAATGTTTCCTCTGTCTCTTTGTGTTGGTTATCAGTGTTGTGTCTGCTTATTCTCGCTCATTGTCAGGCGAGACCTGCCGCATTCCTCAAGTCTCTCTGTTTACTGAAATCCATTATTTTTAGTTGAATACTTCATTATTTGAAGGATACAAAATCGAAGAAATATATGTTTATTTACAAATAAAATTGTGACTTACATCTTTGTATCATTTATTCATTTTGTTCACATACATATGTACGTATGTATTTGGCATCTCTATGTCGCATAATCAACTACTTTTGCCGTCAATAAATATACTTTGTTGTAAATATATGTATATTAAATATGAAAATATTGATAGAATGATCAGTTTACGACTCGTTCGTTGCGATGCCCAATCATCCCCGCAAGAAGTTGATTGCGTGGCGACCCTGTTGCTCATATCCTACGCGTCCTTTCCTCTCCAAATAAGACAATGCCCATCTGTCACGGATGGTTCAGTAGCTCTCTCCCTCTCTCTCTCTCTCTCTCCCACACTCTCTCTCCCTCTTCGCTCTCTCTCTCATTCTTTGATGCACTCTGTCTCTCCATCTCTCTCTCTCTATACTCCATATCTAGCTCTTCAGACTTTGCTCAGTCTCCTGCTGACTCGCGCACGGGTTAAATTAGCCTGAGCATTTCGCATTTGTGTATGGGTGCTGTGGCTTCTGAGACATCAGGGACACTAAGAAGATGAGAGAGAGAGATGGTTATGAGAGGGAGAGTGAGATAGAGAGAAAGAAAGAGAGAGAGAGACAGCGAGAGATAGAGAGAAAGAGACAAAGAGTGGAATAAGCAATGAAAATGAAGAGCAGAAGGTTAGAGGCAAGAGGTAGAGAGGGGGGGGGGGAGAGCTATGGCTGGCGATTGTGGATGACTCTGTAAACGAGCAACGACAAGGCGTGTGCACGTATTAGCTGACTGCTTCCCCCCGTGTGCTCCCTGGCTTGGAAAAGCAATTTCTGCCGCACAGAGACACAGGGCAAACGATAGGCTCCCCCTGCGGGACATGACTCCATACATGGTCATTCACTCTATTTCTCTCTTTCTCTTTCTCTATCCCTCTCTCTCTCTCTCTCTTCTTTCTTCTCTCTCATTCTCTCTTACTCTCTCTCTCTCTCTCCCTCTGTAGGCAGAAGCTTCTCATCTTTACGAGTTAGACGCCCGTGGCAATAGCGACAGAAGAGCAGCAGCATCAACTGCCTGAGGGCTTAGCCTAACAACACGAATTTGCGTGGCTTCGTTCCTCTCGCGCACTCGGAAATGAGAAGGAAGAGTAAAAATGGGTGGAGGCAGGGGGGGGGGTTAGGGGTGAAAATGGGTGAGGCGGGGGCACCCAATGGCGGTGGAAGACAGTGGCAATAAGAGGTCGATTTAGGTTAGCCATTGTCAGACCTCCTCCGATGGCCTCATTCGCTCTTAGACTTTATTTGTTGACGCTTCCCGCCAATTCTCCCTTTATTTAAACAGGAATTTTAGACTACTGTAGACACTGTAGGCTAGATGGGGCCGTCTGCTTCTCTCTCTCTTTCTCTGTCTCTCGCTCTCGCGCTCTCTTTCTCTCCCGCTCTCTGTTATTTTAAATTTTTCTCTAACTCTCTAGCTCCCTCTCTCTCTCTCCCTCTCTTAAACATATTTTGTCAGTGTGACCATTTGGCCGGAAGTGAATTGAATGAAAGTGTACGGTACTTCGCGGTCTGCCGTCGCCATTCAAAAGGCCAATTTAAAGGGGTAGCGACGGAGAGAGAAGAACAAGTTTTAGAGAGAGAGAGAGATGAGACTTTTACTTTGTGGTGCAACGCCCAAAAGCCCCCAGAATGAGTAATTTTTTTTCGTCGTCGTGCACTTAACAAGTCTTTTCCTTCGCACTCCGTATTCTGCTATTTCACGGCCCCAAACTTGTCAAGATTAGCGCGCCCGTGCACTATAATTAAGCAAAAGAGGCGACGGTTATGGGAATGTAGCTATGAAGGGCCGCTTTTTGGGGACGAAGACTGCGAACGGAATACGTGAGTACAACGTGCTAGCCAGAGGGCCACCCACTTACAGTGATCAGAAATTGGAAAAAGAGGGAGAGAGGAGATGAGAGAGAGAAGAGATCGAAAAAAGGAGTTCAGCAAATCAGAAAAAGGGGCCAGCCAATACGATATAGAAATGGACTTGAATAGCTGCGAGGACCACCCATGCTGGGATGTACCGAGATACGTGGAAGAAGCCGCAGCTCATTTGTCTGATGAGATGTCCTTGCTTGTTGCTCTGCCTCTCTCTCTCTCTCTCTCTCTCTCTCTGCATCTGTTTCTCATCTCTCTCTCTCTAATTCTCTGACGCTATTTTGCTCTTTCTCTCTCCTTTTCTCTCTACATCTATCTCATCCTTTCTCCCTCCCATCCTCGCATATTTTCCCTCGAGATCCGGCCTTCGCTTACCTTAGCGTGAGAATGCCTAAAGAGTAGGGCGTCAATACGGCTGTCAGCAAGTACACTTTTCTTTGTTTCTCTCTCTCGCACTCTCTCTAACTCTCTCGTTCTTCCTCTCTCTTACACATTCACTCCTTCTCACTGACTTCCCCCTCTCTCTCACTCATCCAGTATCTCTCACCCCATATAGGAGGCTCTTTTTAGGATGCCGCCACCGCGACTAAGACCATCTTCTTTTCGCGTGTCTGTCATGCATATCTTCGCTCTCTTGCTATTCGGTAACTCACTCTTTCTCTCTCCTGTATCTCTCCCTCAGTCTTTCTCACTCTCACTCTCACTCTCTCTCTCTCTCTCTCTCTCTCTCTCTCTCTCTCTTCTCATTTGTATCCACACCTGTATGGCTAATATCCGCGCGCCTGAACAAGCAGCAGATACCGCAGCTGGCCAGCCTGCGTGAACTTCTTTTCTTTTTTGCCTTTCTCTCTGTCAATCTTTCTCTCTCTCTCTCTCTCTCTCTCTCTCTCTCTCTTTCTGTCTCTTTCATTCTCTCTCTGTCTTTCTCTCCTTCTCTTCTTCCTGAATGTTCTCTCACTTGCTGCACTCTCCTTTTACTTTCTACTGGTTCTAACCATAAGTAAGGCATATCTTGTTTAGGCCTCTAACCACCTCACGTCTTCGCTCTCTCTCTCTCTCTCTCTCTCTCTCTCTCTCCTACATACCTGCCACAGCATATAACTTTTATTAGTGGCGACAAAAGAGAGAGGATGAGATAGGCAGAGAGAGACAGAGAGAGGGAGACAGAGAGAAAGTGACAGAGAGAGAGAGATATAGATAGAGGGTGTGATGGTGAAAATCGCGGTGGCAAAACTCAGATAGCCATGGATGGCAATCAAGGTCAATGAATAGGGTGGAAACGGGGATGGTGGGCGGCATAGATTAAAGGGAGACAGATGAAATAAGGAGAAAGACTCAAGACGACTGACCGGACGTGCCTGAAGGATGGCGGGCGAACTCAAAGGCAACAAGTTAGAGAGGCTCGAATGAGGCATCTCATGCCATTCTTGCTGTGTTCCACTCTCATGACATGGTCGACGCTCTCTCTCTCTCTCTCTCTCTCTCATAGCCAAGCGGTCTGGCGGTCGCTGTGAAGGGGCGCGACCGAGAGGTGGAGAGAGAGGCAGCGGCTAACGCCTCTTCCGGAAAGCCACAAGGTCGTGAGAGGTTACAAAGAATGCCGCTGGCTCTAAGCAAGCGTAGACTGCCAATGATGTCATCCTTTGATTCGCTTTATTAATTCAAAAGAATTCAGACATTCAAATCGAAGCATTAGACTGTAAGTTAAGTGAACGCTTTTTAGGTTAGTGAAAAGATATAAAGGAGTACTAATTTTAAAGCGTTCCGATGAGAAAAAGAGCTTGAATGCCCAAATTGTCTTTACGTTTGCACTATTAATCGTCAATGGCGCTGGTTACATGGTTATTTTGACAAACATAATTTTTTTTTAAGATATCGCCATGGAAAAGGGGCTCTCCTGCAAGGGTTCCGCGATAATGCTTTCGGATGTGCGCACAATAGATTAGAAGATGTCAGACATTGAAAAGAATCAAAAGTGATTGCTAGTGCAGATACAATACAAAATAACACCACGAACTGGTCAGTGAAATTACACTACCTTAAATTGCAACTGTTTAAGGTAAAATAATCGGTTAGCGATATGAGAGGCAAAATGAGTTGTAGCAACTCGGGGGCATTGATCGAAGTGACTTGAGTGCGAGGTACAACTAATCTTCTGTCTATTTCTCTGCCTTCTCTGCTTCTCTTATCCTCTCTCTGTCTGCTCTGACACTCTTCTCTCTCTAATCACTCGATCTGTATTCAAGACAACCGCCAACTCTGATCTCTCCCTCTCTCCATATCTCTCTATCTGTATCTCTCTCGCTCTCTCTCTTTCTCTCTATCTTTCTGTCTCTCTTTCTCCCTCTCTCTCTCTCTCTCTCTCTCTCTCTCTCTCTTCCCCTCCTTCCCTCCTCCCATACCGTACACCTGCCTTCAGTCCCATTCCCCCATTCGGCGTACCCGAACCCGTAGCCCCGCCCACTCTTAGCCTATCGGCTGTCGCAAAAGGCGTGAATGAATAGCGCTTTTGACGGCTTAGAAGAGAGAAAGCGGCGGAAAGAGAGAGGCAGAGAACGAGAGAGTGAGAGAGAGTGTGAGAGAGAGAGAGTGAAAGAAAGCCAAAGCCGGTCAACAGAAGCTTCAGGAAGGCGGAGCTTTATATCTCCCTCTATCCATATATTCCCCCATCCCCCGGGGCAGCTCAACAAAGTGAACAGTCGAGCCAAAGCAGGCTGTGTTCTCTCATTCTTATTCTCTTTCTCTTTCGCTTCTTCTTAGTTGTTAATTTATTTTCGAAAATATGAGTACAATTTGGCGCCACTACCTACTCTGTGTTCCCACCATTGTGCCCTTTTTGTTGAGAAGAAAAAGGAGAGAAAAAAAGAGATTTACGCCCAGACATTTCGGAGACCTTGCTGGCTTTTTGCGCAGATACTGCCGTTGTTTTTAATATTTGCCCTCTTCTTCATGCAGCATCAGGACGTCCTTGACGTGCATTCTGCTAAACTTCTAGGAGGCGGGGCGGAGCAGCACAGCAAAAAAGAGAAGAAGAGGAAGAGGATGCCTCGGCCTGGCAAGAACTCATATGAGGATCAGGTCTGACCAAGCGAGAGCGTGAGAGCGAGCGAGTGAAAGAGAGAGAGAGAGAGAGCAAGAGAAAGTGAGAGAGTGAGAGAGACATTCAGTCAGCTTTTTTAGTTTTTCATAAGTTTCTTTAAAAAGAGAGTGTTGAAGATTAAACAAAATATGTATAATTTGTGTGAGTGGTCATGCAAATATCCAAGTGTTTACCCTCTCTCTTTCTCCCTCTCTCTCAGTCGCTCTCCATATCTCTCTCTTTACCTCCCTCTCTCTCGCTCTCTCTATGTATGTATGCATATCTCTCATTTAGAAACCACCTTACTCATACATCTGGCTCACCTACATGGCAATCCAGAATTCGGAAGAGAAGATGCTCCCGCTTACGGACATTTACAAGTTCATCATGGACAAGGTTCAATTTTATTTATTCGATTATTTATTTTTACTAAAAGCAGTCTTTCTATTGATTAATTGATCTTTTCTTGCGAAATATTCTTCCATGTTATTTTGTTCACAGTCACAATTAAAGTCGGACTTGCACTTTTCATGTCACGCGATATAAAACTACGGCTGAAGTTCATTGATCATAATTGTTTTGCGCTTTTATGTCACTTGATGAAGATCAAAAGCAGATTCTCTAACTGTTGATATGGTTCATTCGCCTTGGCTGCCTTGCTACAGTATCCAAATCACTGCTATCAGATAACTGCTATCATTGTCATAAATGCTCTTTTACTTTCCTCTCCCGCTTTCTCTCTGTCTCTCTAACCTTCTCGCCCTCTTCTCTCCCTTCCTTAATAGTCTCATTGATACGAAAAGGGAGGCGCATTGGAATCGGCTGGTAAGAAGTGATCAGCGCAGCCGACCCTTGGTGGCCTTGGTTGTTCCAGTACCTTCGTCTCTGTCTTTCTCATCTCTCTCACTCTCACTCTCACTTTCTCTCTCTCTCTCTCTGTCTCTCTCTCTCTGTCTCTGTCTCTCTCTGTCTCTCTCTCTCTCTGCCCTTACCCCATCCAGCGCCCTCTCCGCTAACCGCAAACCGTCAAGCACAGCTCATTTGTCTTCCCTTCAGTCCGCCATACTCTTCATTCCGACCTAAAACAGAAGACACCTGAAATGGCGAGTGAGAGTGAGAGAAAGAGAAGAAGAGAGAGAAAGCTAGAGTGAGAGGGAGAGAGGAAGCAGAGAAATAGCGGCCATCCAGAGGAAAGAGAGCAGCTCTGCGAGCGTGCTTTTGAGGGTTGCTCGTAACAAAAAAAAGCTGTTCACCTCACAATAAAGCAATGCATTTTTTTTTCTGTAGAGCGTATTTGAATTTGACAAAGTCATTCCTTATTAAATTGTAAAAGATAAATATCAACTGGTAGAGGGTGGAAAAGTATACAAGATTATTTATAGTTTCCTTTCTACCGCAAAAACACGCAGCGTTGGCAGAATAGCCTGCGGCACAATCTGTCATTCAACGACTGCTTCATCAAGATTCCACGTAGAGCGGATCGACCTGGCAAGGTTACTCATTTTTAAGATTATTAAAACAATTATATCTGTTGTCCTCTAGCTTGTTGTGTAAACGCTCGCTTTTTAATAATACAGTGCCTTACAATTAGTCTAATAATGAGACACAATAGCTGCAAAAGCCGCCGGGTTGCAAGGTGTATGAATCATGAGTATGATTTCGTAACCTTCAAGTAAGGTCAAAAGTCGCGAACTTTGTTTAAACATATGTATGTACATGCATATGTTCTTATGTCAAATACTCCATAAGTAATTAATAAATGTTTGAGCAAATAAATTACACAGGGTTCCTACTGGGCAGTCCACCCGAACGCGTTAAGCATGTTCGAGAACGGAAGTTGCCTGAGGAGACGGAAACGATTCAAAGTAAGAAAGAAATTTATATATCAATTTTTTTTTACAAAATATTGTCAAGCAAAATTTTCGTTTAAAAGGCAAAAAGTTGATTTCAATGTCTTTTCTTTGAAAAGTGTGCTCATATCTCCGCACTGATGTTTTTGAGCTGACACACTACAGATACTAATGTGTAGAGTTACTATTTAGTTGACAGAATAAAAAAACTATATAAGTAAAATTCATAATTTACTTATTGCTTTTCTTGTATCGGTGCATATCTTGTCAAAATGAAGCACTTTTCTCAGCTGCGCGGGGACGGTGCGGCGGATGCGGATGGCCGCCACGGTCTGGCGCCGGCGTCCAAGTTCCCCTCCGCCTCCGTGCCCTTCCCGCCGCCAGGCATCCTTCCCGCGTGGCTTTTCCCAGTTTTCGCGCAGCAGCAGCAACAACAAGCCCCGCCCATCTCTGCTCATTATCAACATCCATTCTTCCACACTCAGCACTGCTCACTCTTGCAAAACACCGCTTCGCCGTCACCACCCGCCGTGGACGAAGTCGTGGACAGTTCGACCTCTCAGGTTTTATTGCTATTATTTTTGTCTAGTAAAATCTACTTCTTTTAGAATGCGACTAAATAATAAAAACAAGAAAAGCTTGAGAATAAGCTCATTTTCACTATAGAAAAAACTCATTAGCCATCTCTGTGTCCATCACTTGACTCTAAATTGAACTGAATCTTTAGTCGTTCACTTCGTTGCTGGCTAGCCTCTGCCAGGGTCACTTGCCCGACTCGCCTCTCCTTTCTGCGTACAATCTGCTACTCCTCCCGCATTTGCTGAACACCACCGAAGCTGCAGCAACTTCATCTTCTACGACACCCATCGACTTCTCTGCCAAGACCGCCATAGTTTCGGCTGCGCCTGAACAAGCCGTTGATGAGGTAGTTTTTTTTCTGAAGATACTTGAATGGATTAGCATAAATATTTATAGATTAGTATTATCTACACCATATTTGATTAATTTTTAAAGCTATTTAGTAAAACAATCTCCTTGTATTACAGAGCTTTGGCGAGCGCGGCTTTGTCTTGGCGGAGAACGACGTGGAGGCGGCAGACCCGGAAGAGGCGACCAATGCGGACAGCTCTGCCATTCCGATTCTCGCCACTTTCTCCATCGACGCACTTCTCGCTTCGTAATTATAATCGATGCAATCGATTAATACTTTATGCAAAAGTATAGAAAAGAAAACAAAATTTCAGCCGTCACATATGTAGATTTCAAGAACATGCTAATAAGTTACTTTTTATATGCTACTTTTGTATATGTTACTTTTTTGTTCAGGCCATATCTTCTTCTGTCTCCGAAAACATTTTTAATGTTTGCGGAAATCGGTGGGTTCACAGTATATTACATTTTGATATTATACCTTATTTCTACTTGAATATTTTCTCACAATTAGGCAGTGAACTCGTCGATTCATCGCTGCCAAACTGTCATTCTTTCATAGGCAGATTATGGCCACATTAGAAGTGTTTAATTTATCTTTCTTTGTCTCTTGCTGTCCGGTGCATCGAGCTATTCTCGCAACATACTACATACATATGTATTTGTCATTCCAAATTTCCAGTCACCAAGGAACGAAAAAGGGTATCATGATGGACCAAATTTGTGAACTGTTTTATATATTTTAATCTTTTAATTTTCTTTTAGTCAATTTTGAGTGTATACCATATCTGATAAAATTTGATTCTATGTATTTTAAACAAAAAAAAATAAGAAAAAAAAACAAAAACTGCATAGATATTCTGCCTTCAGATGATACCTTTCGTAGATCCTCTCGTAGATTTGCTAGAACGTACAAAGGCCTCGCAAGGGTATTGAAAAAATATATATGTAGGTTTGAAAATATGTATGTCCTTGACGTCCGGCCGCTTTGCGATGTAGGTATAAGGCTCGAGATGTACATATATGAACATGGTCGACGGCGTCATGAGCTTTGATGAGAGATTGAACAATGACCTTTGAAGATACGCGAAGGAGAGTGCATAATTCCTTTAGCCATTTCGCCAATATTCAGAATGATACCAAATCCAATTTCATCTCTTTTTTGAAATGACTTTAACAGCGCAGGAGTAAAATCCTCTAATGTTATAGGAACAAAAAGAAAAAATATATAATTTTATGAATCTTATGAGCTCATATGAATGCATATGTGTACAAATTTTTACGCAGATTCGTAGAGAATCGCTAAAGACATATAATTGTCAGGTAAATGAAATAAACAGCTTTATAATTTATATCATCATTCACTTGCTTCATTTTGTTACATATTAATCAATTTACACTCTGATACACTTGACCAAATTGTGCTGCCAACTACAATCAGAAAATACTGGAATAGGTAGACAAATGAGCAAAATTCGTAATAATGTAAATCATAGTTTAGTGTGTCTCCTAGCGGGATTATGGGTCACTTGGAATCGGGATGCAACAGAACCTATAATGCTGTTATCCATTTCCCTACAATAACAACAAAGTTTATATAAAAAGTTGCTTCATACAGAATTTTTAATAGCCATAAATCAGGAGAAAAGTTTTTACTATATAAACTATGTTTTTTATTATCCTATCTTTTTTCTGTGCAGTTCAGCTATTCTGTGGTAGGAAGTCGCCAGTTGAAGCAATTCCTTATTTCTCTTCTTTTGAAATGGCCTTTGGTATCATTTGGTGTAAAACTGGATATTCTTTGTAGTTTTATACGTCGAGGAGTTTATAAATGAAAGACGATTTTTAAAAAAACGGAGAAGTGTGATGAGTAGAGCAGACGGAATGCGGAAGAATGAGATTACTCGGAGAGAACTTGTAGAGAATGGCGGGACGAGCACTGCAATTTTCAGTGCCTTCTTTTACAAAAGAGCCAAAAATTGCTAAAATAGACGATATAAAATTTAGTACATACTTTTAGCCCGCGGCGAGCTCGCTGCGCTGGAGATGCTGGAAGGAGCCAATCATCGTGGTGAGAAGGGCGGCGAACTGCTCGCCCTTCACTTTCTCCGCCTTCTTCTTATGCTCCGCCGTCTTCACCAAATCTTCAGGGCTAGCCCTTCAAAAGGAATTAAAACATAGACTGTATTTATTAACTTGGATCTTCTTGTTGGAAGAAACGGTGGAGAGAATGGAAGAGGAACTATTTGAGTCCTTCAAATCAATTGAACAAGTCACTATAGCCAACTCATCTCCATTATCTATTATGTCAAAAATAACTGAAATACTTCTATTACTTATCATTGTATTACTGCAGTCTGGCTGATTTAGCCATGATTACTTTTCGAGTACTGACACTGGGTGAGCGAGATGAGGCGAGACGACGATCTTCCGAATGTTCGGGAAGAGTTTGCTGAGAATCGCCCAAGTATTCGGCATCACTCCACATCCTTGCAGGTGGAGACTCTCCACGGACTCGTAAAAAACGTAATCAAGCTAGTTTAAAGGTGTAAAAAAAAAATAAATGAAAACATTATATTATCTCTTTATAGATTACAACACTTTGTGTGATCACTATTAAACGAAATATACAAAATTAGATTTTCGCAGAACCAATTTTTCATTATTCGCTTGCCAAAAGGCGAGGAATAAAAATTGCTCACCTCAAAGATCGCCTGCAGCTGTCCGATCGAGATTGTGCCGATTCCGGTGAAGTTGACTTCGCGGATTCTCTTCGGCTTCACGTGGTGCAAGACTTTAGACCACGTGTGCACACCCCAAAGAGAGTGGACCGTGCGAGGGAGAGAGGGAAGCAGCGGGCGAAGAATGTCGAGAGAAACCACGGAGATGGAGCCCAGCTGACGGAAGACCAGCTGTAAGATTTTCGTAAATAAATATTTTTGATTTTAAATAATGATTTTTTTTACGAATAAATAAAAATGGCTTAAAAATCATGCCTATATTAAAAAAAATACAACTACAAGAGTATCATGATCTCACTGAAAAATGTTAACAACAGTAGTTGGAAAGATTTGTGAAAAAAGAAAAAAAAACCATGAAATCATAACTCGATAACCTCATGTGCAGTTCGGCAGGTGAGGCGGAGAGAAAAGAGATAGTCGAAGGAGAGGTGAGAAGTGATGTGGAAGAGAGGGAGCACCGGAAGAGAGAGGAGCCCATCAGACAGCGAGGCGGGCGCTCGAATCGAACAGTCCGCGGCAAGTGAAGGAGACTCTGAGAGAAAATTTTCATTGCATACATATGTATGTAGTAACAGATCTAAACAAGCAAATGTTACATTCTCATCAAGATTCCGATGATTTGAAGGTCCAAAAAGGGTAAAATAGAGCACCGAAGAAAGAGCCCTTCAATATACTCCTAAAGATATGCGCGGTAGAACCTGAAGAAGCTGCCGCGGCGTCGGAGGCGCTCTCCTCCTTGGCCGCTGCGCCATCGGCGATGTCTTCCTTGACCGGTGGGCTGTAGGTGACGTCTTCCTTGACCTCTGCGCCGCTCTGCAAACAACAAATTTAATAATTCGAAACACAGAGACAAAATAAGTCAATGAGGAAGAGAATAGAGAACTAAAAAGTCTTTCTGTTAGGAAGATTTACAAACCGGGAAGACAGACTCTTCCGCCGTGGTGCTGTGGTCGTAGAACTGGGACTTGAGGGACACTTAAAATAATGTTTCAGAATTAAACAATCTTTTTAAAAGCTATCTTGATTTTCGTCTTAGAACAAAAATTTCCAGGTTTGCTTCTGGATCTAGAATTCCTTAGTATATTATTTTTAAGTAAGTGGCGAGCGATTGAGAGGGCCCCGTACGCAGAGACAACTGCGAGCTGGTTGACGAAAGTGTCCTGGAGGCACTTGCTCGCCCATCCCGGATACGTCGTGAAGATCCGCTGGAGCAGCGGACTGGGAAGTGGGAGTCCGGAGCGAGGCCGAACCTCCAGCAGGGCTAGGAGCAGGCCTGCAGAAATAGGTAACTTACTGGGAGGGGGGGGGGGGGAGGAGGTCGCAGGTAACCCAAAGTATCTCTGGTATAAAGTATCTCTGGGTATCTCCAAAGTTTCTCTGGGTCGCAGGTATCTCTCTCACTCCCTCTCTAGCTTTCTCCCTCTTACACTCCCACATTCTCTCACCCCTCCTTAATCTCTGTCGTCTGTTTCTCTAGTTGTATAAAGAAAGAAGAGAGTGCGAATCAAGCACGAGCCATTTCCGAGCAGCTGTTCCAGTCTTCCCTGCCGTTCGCCCTCCTCCAGAAGCCGAAGGAAGAAGCGCGCGGCGGTCTTCTTGATCCTTTCCGCGTTGATGTCCGTTCCCGTCTTTGCAATCGACTGAGCGGAAGCGGAGACGACTGCGGCGCGAACGATCTCAGTCAGGTCTTCGCGCTCAAGGAAGCAAGAATGAGGAGAAAGCTGTTATATTTGGATATTGCAAGCATCTACTACTCGTTTTATAAAATATGTATTATTTGCGAATTCATTTCACTTAAGCTATATTGACCTCGTCTTATTATTAGAGACTTGACAACTTGATCTCCATAAGAAGAGAAGTATGAAAAGGTGACTGACGTCAGAGAAGGCGATGAAAGTATCTGGAGTCAGGAGGAATTCCATATTAACGATGGACCATTCGATGAGATCGGAACAGCGAGGGCACTCGCATTCGTACAACGACTGAACATTCAAATTAATCTCAAGGGTCCCCTAACTAAACATTCTGCAGTCAATGAGCACTACGGTGGACCCGGCAACGAACACACCCACCGACACTTTGTTCTTGAATATGAGACGGCGGAGGAACTCGACGATGCCATTGAAAAGCGTCGTGTACGAATTCGAGGAGATGAGTAACTCCTTGCTCCAGCCAACGCTGATGGCGTCGCGGAGGCAGCCCGCGATCAATCTATTTTTTATTTATTAATCACTGGGGGTTCCGCGAGTTTTCTTCAAATGCACTGGTTATTTTGTGCTTCATGAGATTCTTTGGTGCCATAAAAAATTGTCAGAATAATAGTTTCCAGAAGGTATATACGCAGTGAACGCACGCAGAAAGGCAAGGAGGCTCGCGGAAGAGAGCCTCGGAGAGGAACAGCATGATTTCACTCTCGTACGTTAGGACCCTGAGGAGCTCGCGTGCAAAGTTGGTTCCGTTGTCAATCTGGAAGTAGTCTTATCACGCATACGCCGGCTATGCTCCTAACAGCACAAAACTTCTCTTTTAGTTCTGCGGAAAGAAAGTAACAGGAAATATGTATCCGGAGCGTGCGGCCCAACTGACGACCGACGCCAGGATTAGAAGACGATTCTCGTTATGAGATTTGATCTATTTCTTGACGCCGTTGCAGATGGCAGTGATCATTTGATCATTCTTTAATTTCATGGGATTATTAATTTTTGAGTCATATTTGCTCATGTTTATTTAGTTAATCAACTTCTTTCTAAAGAAGTTAATCTGTGCACCACTGACCTTCTCCAAACGATATTCATCTGAGCTGTGCCGGAAGTGGAAGTGGACGAGAGAAAGCGTCGCCTTCACGTCTTTGTCCACGCAAAATGGCTCTTCGCCCAGTCGCTCGAAGCGGCGGATGGTCGCGTTGGTCAGGATGGGCAGCACTTCCTCCTACTCGGCCATTAAGCTTTAGAATGTTGGTCAAGATTAGGAAAGTGTAACTGTGCTCCATGGAATGTGCATATTGAATCCGTAGAACCTTGACGAATGAGCCGACGGCGTCTGTCTCGGCGAGTTCCATAAGAATCTTCGAGCAGTAGCTGAGCTTGAATTCGCAGAGTTGGCATTGACAGACGTAAACATTGTTCTCCTGAATGATTTCGATGCTGTACTTTGTCCGATAGATTAGGTTAGTAGTGAAGCGGCCCAAAATGGAAAGGATTACGGTAAGGTAACAGTTGTAATTCGCTGGAATACGGTTGGAATCTTCGGTGCTACGGTATGAGCAGAAGAAGTTTACTTTGCTTCCTTGCCACTGGAGACGACCCCCCAAGAGTCGCGTGTTGACGGCGCCGATGAGAAGGAACGCGTCTCCATACTCGACAAAAAAGCCATTACGAACTCGAATCAGGGTCCAGAGAGGATCAAGAATAGTACTGCAATACAAGATTGTCTTCGTCTACCTTATCGTCCATCACAGTTATAATCTTCATCTCCCATTTAAGCTCTGTATATCTCAATGAGACGAGCACAATGATTAGGACGGAGAAAGGGAAGAAGCGAAAAAAAAATCAATTGAACAAAATACCTGGCGACGCAGTCGATCTTGTCTTGGATGGCGCTGTAGATGAAGCTGCTCGCCTGTTGGTCAGAGAGAAGCGACTTTGCGAAATTGTTAGCGAGGCGATTCTAGAAGAAGTGAGAGAATGAGAGAATGAGAGCGAGAGAGAGAGAGAACGAGAGTGATATATGTATATAGAGAAAGAGCGATCTATATTCCATGAACGAACACGTGTGGTGGCAAACTGGAGGAAGGCGCACATCACCATGGCGCGCTTGATGTCGACCGTGGGGAAATAAGGCCGGATCGCCAGCCAGAGATCTTGAACGAACTAGAAGAGAGGAATGACCAGAGGCCTTGGACGGAATGCAATTTATTTTGACATTTTCCCATTACAAGCTTCCCGTTTCTCTTCCAACCTTCGAGCATTCCTGATCACCGACGGTTTCGACGTGATCTTTGAAAAGCGCCAGCCGCTTCCACCTCTTCTCTTTCCTGGATCGGCGAGTCGACCATTCGCGAGAAGCGGCGGAGCAGAGACTGGCAGAAGTCGGGCAGAAGATTATGCTAAAAAGAGAAGATATCAAAAAATATATTCTTCATATATTAATTTTTAAATGGTCTCTCTATTTCTTGTTGAATATCAGAAGCAAATCTAAAATTTACGTTTACTCATATTTCCACATTTTTGGCCCAAAGCTTTTTTTTTTAAATAGCTTGACTCTTTTCATAAGTTTAAAATTTCGATTTTGCGTCACTATCGTGTCCTCGTAGTATGGCATTTACATATTGCAATTATTGGTAAATTCCGGCAGCTACTTTATAAAAAAAATGTATATACAAATATCTCCGGACCGGTCCCGATCTTGTATGGTGCGCGAAAGTACCAGAGAACAAAAAGTATGCCATTAGCATTAAATTTACTTTCCTTTTGCATGAAACTGTTTATTTGTTGATTTGATTTCGTTGATATGCATTTTATAATTATAATGGTGTCGCCCGCTCTTCGATCGAATACACAACAAATAGCCAAACTTGTTCACACAGAAAAAGCATACGTTTGAATAAAATAGGTCCGATATCTTTCCCGGGGCGGTAAAGTGAAAGGAAGCTGCGAGGTTCGATGTAGGTATAAGGCTCGAGATGTACATATATGAACATGGTCGACGGCGTCATGAGCTTTGATGAGAGATTGAACAATGACCTTTGAAGATACGCGAAGGAGAGTGCATAATTCCTTTAGCCATTTCGCCAATATTCAGAATGATACCAAATCCAATTTCATCTCTTTTTTGAAATGACTTTAACAGCGCAGGAGTAAAATCCTCTAATGTTATAGGAACAAAAAGAAAAAATATATAATTTTATGAATCTTATGAGCTCATATGAATGCATATGTGTACAAATTTTTACGCAGATTCGTAGAGAATCGCTAAAGACATATAATTGTCAGGTAAATGAAATAAACAGCTTTATAATTTATATCATCATTCACTTGCTTCATTTTGTTACATATTAATCAATTTACACTCTGATACACTTGACCAAATTGTGCTGCCAACTACAATCAGAAAATACTGGAATAGGTAGACAAATGAGCAAAATTCGTAATAATGTAAATCATAGTTTAGTGTGTCTCCTAGCGGGATTATGGGTCACTTGGAATCGGGATGCAACAGAACCTATAATGCTGTTATCCATTTCCCTACAATAACAACAAAGTTTATATAAAAAGTTGCTTCATACAGAATTTTTAATAGCCATAAATCAGGAGAAAAGTTTTTACTATATAAACTATGTTTTTTATTATCCTATCTTTTTTCTGTGCAGTTCAGCTATTCTGTGGTAGGAAGTCGCCAGTTGAAGCAATTCCTTATTTCTCTTCTTTTGAAATGGCCTTTGGTATCATTTGGTGTAAAACTGGATATTCTTTGTAGTTTTATACGTCGAGGAGTTTATAAATGAAAGACGATTTTTAAAAAAACGGAGAAGTGTGATGAGTAGAGCAGACGGAATGCGGAAGAATGAGATTACTCGGAGAGAACTTGTAGAGAATGGCGGGACGAGCACTGCAATTTTCAGTGCCTTCTTTTACAAAAGAGCCAAAAATTGCTAAAATAGACGATATAAAATTTAGTACATACTTTTAGCCCGCGGCGAGCTCGCTGCGCTGGAGATGCTGGAAGGAGCCAATCATCGTGGTGAGAAGGGCGGCGAACTGCTCGCCCTTCACTTTCTCCGCCTTCTTCTTATGCTCCGCCGTCTTCACCAAATCTTCAGGGCTAGCCCTTCAAAAGGAATTAAAACATAGACTGTATTTATTAACTTGGATCTTCTTGTTGGAAGAAACGGTGGAGAGAATGGAAGAGGAACTATTTGAGTCCTTCAAATCAATTGAACAAGTCACTATAGCCAACTCATCTCCATTATCTATTATGTCAAAAATAACTGAAATACTTCTATTACTTATCATTGTATTACTGCAGTCTGGCTGATTTAGCCATGATTACTTTTCGAGTACTGACACTGGGTGAGCGAGATGAGGCGAGACGACGATCTTCCGAATGTTCGGGAAGAGTTTGCTGAGAATCGCCCAAGTATTCGGCATCACTCCACATCCTTGCAGGTGGAGACTCTCCACGGACTCGTAAAAAACGTAATCAAGCTAGTTTAAAGGTGTAAAAAAAAAATAAATGAAAACATTATATTATCTCTTTATAGATTACAACACTTTGTGTGATCACTATTAAACGAAATATACAAAATTAGATTTTCGCAGAACCAATTTTTCATTATTCGCTTGCCAAAAGGCGAGGAATAAAAATTGCTCACCTCAAAGATCGCCTGCAGCTGTCCGATCGAGATTGTGCCGATTCCGGTGAAGTTGACTTCGCGGATTCTCTTCGGCTTCACGTGGTGCAAGACTTTAGACCACGTGTGCACACCCCAAAGAGAGTGGACCGTGCGAGGGAGAGAGGGAAGCAGCGGGCGAAGAATGTCGAGAGAAACCACGGAGATGGAGCCCAGCTGACGGAAGACCAGCTGTAAGATTTTCGTAAATAAATATTTTTGATTTTAAATAATGATTTTTTTTACGAATAAATAAAAATGGCTTAAAAATCATGCCTATATTAAAAAAATACAACTACAAGAGTATCATGATCTCACTGAAAAATGTTAACAACAGTAGTTGGAAAGATTTGTGAAAAAAGAAAAAAAAACCATGAAATCATAACTCGATAACCTCATGTGCAGTTCGGCAGGTGAGGCGGAGAGAAAAGAGATAGTCGAAGGAGAGGTGAGAAGTGATGTGGAAGAGAGGGAGCACCGGAAGAGAGAGGAGCCCATCAGACAGCGAGGCGGGCGCTCGAATCGAACAGTCCGCGGCAAGTGAAGGAGACTCTGAGAGAAAATTTTCATTGCATACATATGTATGTAGTAACAGATCTAAACAAGCAAATGTTACATTCTCATCAAGATTCCGATGATTTGAAGGTCCAAAAAGGGTAAAATAGAGCACCGAAGAAAGAGCCCTTCAATATACTCCTAAAGATATGCGCGGTAGAACCTGAAGAAGCTGCCGCGGCGTCGGAGGCGCTCTCCTCCTTGGCCGCTGCGCCATCGGCGATGTCTTCCTTGACCGGTGGGCTGTAGGTGACGTCTTCCTTGACCTCTGCGCCGCTCTGCAAACAACAAATTTAATAATTCGAAACACAGAGACAAAATAAGTCAATGAGGAAGAGAATAGAGAACTAAAAAGTCTTTCTGTTAGGAAGATTTACAAACCGGGAAGACAGACTCTTCCGCCGTGGTGCTGTGGTCGTAGAACTGGGACTTGAGGGACACTTAAAATAATGTTTCAGAATTAAACAATCTTTTTAAAAGCTATCTTGATTTTCGTCTTAGAACAAAAATTTCCAGGTTTGCTTCTGGATCTAGAATTCCTTAGTATATTATTTTTAAGTAAGTGGCGAGCGATTGAGAGGGCCCCGTACGCAGAGACAACTGCGAGCTGGTTGACGAAAGTGTCCTGGAGGCACTTGCTCGCCCATCCCGGATACGTCGTGAAGATCCGCTGGAGCAGCGGACTGGGAAGTGGGAGTCCGGAGCGAGGCCGAACCTCCAGCAGGGCTAGGAGCAGGCCTGCAGAAATAGGTAACTTACTGGGAGGGGGGGGGGGGAGGAGGTCGCAGGTAACCCAAAGTATCTCTGGTATAAAGTATCTCTGGGTATCTCCAAAGTTTCTCTGGGTCGCAGGTATCTCTCTCACTCCCTCTCTAGCTTTCTCCCTCTTACACTCCCACATTCTCTCACCCCTCCTTAATCTCTGTCGTCTGTTTCTCTAGTTGTATAAAGAAAGAAGAGAGTGCGAATCAAGCACGAGCCATTTCCGAGCAGCTGTTCCAGTCTTCCCTGCCGTTCGCCCTCCTCCAGAAGCCGAAGGAAGAAGCGCGCGGCGGTCTTCTTGATCCTTTCCGCGTTGATGTCCGTTCCCGTCTTTGCAATCGACTGAGCGGAAGCGGAGACGACTGCGGCGCGAACGATCTCAGTCAGGTCTTCGCGCTCAAGGAAGCAAGAATGAGGAGAAAGCTGTTATATTTGGATATTGCAAGCATCTACTACTCGTTTTATAAAATATGTATTATTTGCGAATTCATTTCACTTAAGCTATATTGACCTCGTCTTATTATTAGAGACTTGACAACTTGATCTCCATAAGAAGAGAAGTATGAAAAGGTGACTGACGTCAGAGAAGGCGATGAAAGTATCTGGAGTCAGGAGGAATTCCATATTAACGATGGACCATTCGATGAGATCGGAACAGCGAGGGCACTCGCATTCGTACAACGACTGAACATTCAAATTAATCTCAAGGGTCCCCTAACTAAACATTCTGCAGTCAATGAGCACTACGGTGGACCCGGCAACGAACACACCCACCGACACTTTGTTCTTGAATATGAGACGGCGGAGGAACTCGACGATGCCATTGAAAAGCGTCGTGTACGAATTCGAGGAGATGAGTAACTCCTTGCTCCAGCCAACGCTGATGGCGTCGCGGAGGCAGCCCGCGATCAATCTATTTTTTATTTATTAATCACTGGGGGTTCCGCGAGTTTTCTTCAAATGCACTGGTTATTTTGTGCTTCATGAGATTCTTTGGTGCCATAAAAAATTGTCAGAATAATAGTTTCCAGAAGGTATATACGCAGTGAACGCACGCAGAAAGGCAAGGAGGCTCGCGGAAGAGAGCCTCGGAGAGGAACAGCATGATTTCACTCTCGTACGTTAGGACCCTGAGGAGCTCGCGTGCAAAGTTGGTTCCGTTGTCAATCTGGAAGTAGTCTTATCACGCATACGCCGGCTATGCTCCTAACAGCACAAAACTTCTCTTTTAGTTCTGCGGAAAGAAAGTAACAGGAAATATGTATCCGGAGCGTGCGGCCCAACTGACGACCGACGCCAGGATTAGAAGACGATTCTCGTTATGAGATTTGATCTATTTCTTGACGCCGTTGCAGATGGCAGTGATCATTTGATCATTCTTTAATTTCATGGGATTATTAATTTTTGAGTCATATTTGCTCATGTTTATTTAGTTAATCAACTTCTTTCTAAAGAAGTTAATCTGTGCACCACTGACCTTCTCCAAACGATATTCATCTGAGCTGTGCCGGAAGTGGAAGTGGACGAGAGAAAGCGTCGCCTTCACGTCTTTGTCCACGCAAAATGGCTCTTCGCCCAGTCGCTCGAAGCGGCGGATGGTCGCGTTGGTCAGGATGGGCAGCACTTCCTCCTACTCGGCCATTAAGCTTTAGAATGTTGGTCAAGATTAGGAAAGTGTAACTGTGCTCCATGGAATGTGCATATTGAATCCGTAGAACCTTGACGAATGAGCCGACGGCGTCTGTCTCGGCGAGTTCCATAAGAATCTTCGAGCAGTAGCTGAGCTTGAATTCGCAGAGTTGGCATTGACAGACGTAAACATTGTTCTCCTGAATGATTTCGATGCTGTACTTTGTCCGATAGATTAGGTTAGTAGTGAAGCGGCCCAAAATGGAAAGGATTACGGTAAGGTAACAGTTGTAATTCGCTGGAATACGGTTGGAATCTTCGGTGCTACGGTATGAGCAGAAGAAGTTTACTTTGCTTCCTTGCCACTGGAGACGACCCCCAAGAGTCGCGTGTTGACGGCGCCGATGAGAAGGAACGCGTCTCCATACTCGACAAAAAAGCCATTACGAACTCGAATCAGGGTCCAGAGAGGATCAAGAATAGTACTGCAATACAAGATTGTCTTCGTCTACCTTATCGTCCATCACAGTTATAATCTTCATCTCCCATTTAAGCTCTGTATATCTCAATGAGACGAGCACAATGATTAGGACGGAGAAAGGGAAGAAGCGAAAAAAAAATCAATTGAACAAAATACCTGGCGACGCAGTCGATCTTGTCTTGGATGGCGCTGTAGATGAAGCTGCTCGCCTGTTGGTCAGAGAGAAGCGACTTTGCGAAATTGTTAGCGAGGCGATTCTAGAAGAAGTGAGAGAATGAGAGAATGAGAGCGAGAGAGAGAGAGAACGAGAGTGATATATGTATATAGAGAAAGAGCGATCTATATTCCATGAACGAACACGTGTGGTGGCAAACTGGAGGAAGGCGCACATCACCATGGCGCGCTTGATGTCGACCGTGGGGAAATAAGGCCGGATCGCCAGCCAGAGATCTTGAACGAACTAGAAGAGAGGAATGACCAGAGGCCTTGGACGGAATGCAATTTATTTTGACATTTTCCCATTACAAGCTTCCCGTTTCTCTTCCAACCTTCGAGCATTCCTGATCACCGACGGTTTCGACGTGATCTTTGAAAAGCGCCAGCCGCTTCCACCTCTTCTCTTTCCTGGATCGGCGAGTCGACCATTCGCGAGAAGCGGCGGAGCAGAGACTGGCAGAAGTCGGGCAGAAGATTATGCTAAAAAGAGAAGATATCAAAAAATATATTCTTCATATATTAATTTTTAAATGGTCTCTCTATTTCTTGTTGAATATCAGAAGCAAATCTAAAATTTACGTTTACTCATATTTCCACATTTTTGGCCCAAAGCTTTTTTTTTTAAATAGCTTGACTCTTTTCATAAGTTTAAAATTTCGATTTTGCGTCACTATCGTGTCCTCGTAGTATGGCATTTACATATTGCAATTATTGGTAAATTCCGGCAGCTACTTTATAAAAAAAATGTATATACAAATATCTCCGGACCGGTCCCGATCTTGTATGGTGCGCGAAAGTACCAGAGAACAAAAAGTATGCCATTAGCATTAAATTTACTTTCCTTTTGCATGAAACTGTTTATTTGTTGATTTGATTTCGTTGATATGCATTTTATAATTATAATGGTGTCGCCCGCTCTTCGATCGAATACACAACAAATAGCCAAACTTGTTCACACAGAAAAAGCATACGTTTGAATAAAATAGGTCCGATATCTTTCCCGGGGCGGTAAAGTGAAAGGAAGCTGCGAGGTTCCATGCTATAGCATAAATAAAGTCCGTGAAAGTTACCTCAGAACAATTTGTTTTTAGTTCCGGGAACGTGACCGAACTTTATTGGGAATGAATGTTTTTCCCTCTTTCATCTTCTGTTTCCCCTCCACCGACCCCTCCACCCCTCCATTCTTTCTAGCTCTTCAATCTGACAATGAATCTTGCAATTCCGCTGCAGTACTGTCCTTGCAGGATGATTACACTGCATAGACGGTCCATGACCGAGTCGCTCTTCTCCTTGTCGGCAGCCTCGAAGAGGCGCGCAAGTTGACGCCAGAAATTGCCCTGAAATGTGTTTATTGAAAAGTGTCACCAATTTATATATATCAGAAATTTATGAATTTGAAATTCTATTAATTTTTATATGTACTGATTATTATTTTAAAATAAGATTATTAATAAATTATTTATCACATAATGCTCGTGGGTGCGGTCGGAGAATCTGTCGGCGCTGAGCAGAATGAAGAGAGCGTCGAGGGAGGCCGACTGGGTAGAAGGCGAGTGCGTCTTTTCTACGGCAACTCGAACGAAGGCGGTTGCCTGTATCAGATGCTCCAGAACATTTCAAGGATATTATTCTAAAGGTCACATGTACTTGTCCTTTTTTGTATCTCGAAACCACATTTGCTTATGCAAGCAATTATCTTAATATGTTAATTTTCTGATAGAAAATTCTCCTCCATGAGTTACTATGGAGCTGTGAGCATAAGGATGCTGCATTAATTTGCATATTAGAATGTTGCAATTACTGAATTGTAATCAGTCGAAAAGGGAAAGTAGAATCTTAAGACTCCTTATGCCGAGGGCCGAATAAAAGAGCGCAAGCCGCACAAGAGTGAACTTGTCGTAGTTCTCAGGCAGAGAACATCCAACGACTCTGCCACTGAAATGCTCGAGCGCGCGCTCCTCCTCCAGCGGGCAAGTGTGGATTCTGAAAAGCGCAAGGAATCAGAGAAGGTCAAATTTAAGAAAAAAGTAAATGGTAGGGAAGAACTTTTTGTTCCAAACGAGTGATAGTTTATCAGCGAACCGTTGGCCAGAGGTCGGAAGCGCTGCATAGTTGGCGATTACATCGAAGAACAATCTGAATAAAAACAACTGATTATATTAATAATCCGAATTCTTTAAGTGACTAAATTAAAATACCTATAATAAATATAACAGGATTTTTATTTAATTTCAAATTGGGAACAGAATTCGAAATTTTTTTTTATACTAAGCGCATATATGTATTTTCGGTGAAAAAAGCACGGGAATCTCTAGAAAAGCTGGCAGGACTTCTCCTGAGCAGCCGAAGTGAGCGGAGGTTCTTCCGTCGTGGAAGACATCGAAGGAAGACGAAGAGAAGATCGAAGTGAGGAAACAGCAGAGGCGGATCGCTTTTAAAGGGGCCGGAAGGATGCAGATGTGCACTTCGGAGAGTGGAAACTGCTAGTTCTGTGCACTTTTGACGCAACTATTGTGAAGTCACGTGTTGTCCTCGAGTTTTCCTGAGTTTTTAGACCCGAAAACAAAGAAAACAGGTGGGGTTAGAAGAATTCCTTAATTAATTGAGGCGTTGCCTATTAAGTCTATGTTAATTCGTCATTTTTCTTTGAAAATTTAATTGACCGTGGTCTGTCCTTATTTCGTAATGGAGTACATACGTTCTTTTACACTCTTTTTTATTTCCAATTTCTTGTAAATTAGAAATTCAAGCAGATTTTATTCGGAACGAAGTTTCCGTATCCCATTACTAATTTGAGAGTCATTTGATTTAAAAGGACATTCTTTCCCATAATTTTTCATGAATTATATTTTATTTTGTTAATTATGAGGTTCTTAGGAGGGAGGGAGTGCAAATTAGAAAAGCTGAGGAATTAAAAGAGAAAGAGAGAAAGAGAAACGTCATCTGTAGCAGCTGAGCTGAAAATTTCATAAGATCAACATGTGGTCTGAATGTATCATCAATATTTTATTCTCACTTTAATGTTTCAACAATTTTGTTTAAAATATTCTAAATCAGATCTTCTATGTAGCCATCAACTAAAAGATGATATTTGAATTCTTATCATCAGAGTGAGGTGAATTCTGTTATTCATATTATCTGTTTATCACCAAACAATTATCCAATTATCCAAAGTTCTTCAATTCATTGCTTTTCGTTATCCACATGTCACCGCTTCGTTTTGCTCTTTCCTCCCAAGATAAGCAATATTTGAATGCGATCTGCTTTATAAATGCTCTCGTTCCCAATATGATGAGAGAAAGAAACATTAATCATGGCTGGCATGAGAGGAGAGGACAGAGAGAGAGACAGAGAAAGAGAGACAGAGGAAGAGAGAGAGAGAGAGAGAGAGAAAGGGAGAGTGAGAAATGTTACAGTGATTAACAATTTTTAATACTTTTTATGAGGTTTTATATGTGCCGCAACGAGAAGATCGTTTCCGTATTAGTTGCCAACTCTTTTATTGCCAATGTTGCTAGCTAAACCACCGCGTCCGTGTTATTACTTAACATTTTTTAATACTTCTATAACGAAGTGAGAACAATTGACCAAGACTATTGCTCGTTAGAAAAATAACGAAGAAAAATGTCAACAGGTGTTCCGGAGTAAGTTAAAGTAAGTAAAACAGATTTAGATAGCTTCGGAGGGGGAAAATGAGGCTATGAGCAGTTTAGCTGTGAAGGAAAATGAGGTTATAAGCAGTATAAAAAATGAATGTACTCGAATTTTGATACTTGAGTAAAGCTTTTAAAATACATTTGGAAAAAATAAATCGTTTTATGGCTAACTCTCTGGCCGCTGCTCCTAAAGAGACGACCTCCACAACGACGACTACCGTACATATGTATGTACATATGTAATTAAACATTCAAACAACAAATGTCAAATTCTAATAATATTTACTTACAGATTGACAACTCTTTTAAAACAAAAAATTATCGTTAAGTGAAATATATTTTCGAATTACTTGGGTTTTAAATCTTAAGTTGGCAATTAACTTAATTATTTTCTTTTATTATACAAAAGAAAAGTTGCTGTAGATGAGAGAGGTACAGAGATATAAGCCTGATGTCAGTAACTTCATCTTTCGCCTCAAAAAAGAGACACTTTACTACGTCGGCAGATGTGATTTCTTTTTGTCTTCGAAAGAAGAAGAAGATTGAGGTGGAGAAGGGCAGGCTGAGTTGTGCGAAGGGTTCAGGAGGGGGTGGGGGAGAGGGCACTCTTAAAGGGGGAGAAGCTGGCAATGAGTCGAAGCAGACGGCAATTACTGCAGTGGCCGCCGATGTCCAGTGCTGAGGCCTCGATATCTCAGCTGGCGCAGGCGGCTAGTGCCTTTCTCATCAAGCTTCCATCCGTTGTTGAGTCCGAGCTGTGGTCCTCTTTCTAGGTTTGTTCAGGATAAGTAAGAGTGTGGAAACTAAAGCTTCTATTATCCGAATATGCTACTAATTCAGGTGCCAAACGTTTTGTGGTACTCTTCAGCTATCGGTACCCCAAAACCCCAAAATTAAAAAAAAAATTTTTTTCTGAAACTTGGCCCAGGGGGTTATTTGGCACGGGAAACACGAATTTAGCATTCATTTTTTTTATTTCTGACGTCATTTAAAAAAGTTATAGTGCCTTTTGTGGACATAAAGTTTTGGCTCAGACCAAGTAGTAAATCTCGCTAAAGGGGTTATTTGGTAGGAGGAACACAAATATGGCTTTGAATTTACACCTTTGTGTCGTCTACGTTTTCCCCGTGCTAAACATCCCCCCTGGGCCAAGTTTCTCAAATATGTTTTTTTCAATTTGGGAGTATTGGGGTACCGATAGATGAAGAGTACCCGTTTTGTTATAGCAGTGCTGATGGAGACCTCGCCCGCTTGCAACCTCGACGTCTTCAGAGCTGAAAGATTAGTTTCTGTATCTATCCGTGTACTTTTTGTTCTGTCATAAAAATGCTTCCTGTCATTTTCGTCTTTCAGCATACTGGTGACTCGTCTTGGGCAGATTTCAAAGGAGACAAAGATGTTCCCGCCTTCGAGTCCTTCTATCGTCGCCATTCGCTTCCACTTCAAATCCACTCCTTTCGTGTTCGCGTCCACCTGAACAATTAACACTGATCATCATTTTTAATACTTGAACTTCTTCAGTCAATAAGTGATGTTAAAAACATGATGAGAAAGAAGGAACCTCGTAAACTTCATTCCCGGCGTCCTTTCCAATGTAGATGACGGGTTCACTGAGTCTTCATCGAAGCAGCCGTCTCCACTTCCATTTCGACAAGAAAGAGACTTGACCCGAGCCTTTCTCATCTCTTCTCTCAACTTTCTATATTCTTCTAGAAAATGAATATTTTAGGAATGGGATATTTTGCTGGTTAGCAATATGTACTTTGCATAATAGAATCTTCTCCTTTTGCAATTTTCTGAGCAGCATAGTATATTGATAAAAACTGCTATTCATTCTCGAGAATGGATTTTCGAGAGTATTCTTTCCTCCTCAAAATGCATTACCTACCATGAAAAAAATTGGGGCGCCTTAAAATCAATGGGACAAGTGCATCCTAGTTTATTGTCCTAGGTAAGACTAAAATATTTTAAATGGTGCATTATTTTAGTTTGCTTATAGAGAACGGACGCTACTATTAAAAAATCGATAATTTCTAATCAGTTGGTAAGAAGTTATCAGTCTTGTTTATTAAATTTTCATTTTAAATATTTTTTAAAGATATTATAAACGAGGATGCATTTGGATGCGTCCGATGCATCCGACGCATCCTTGGTACCAAGATCCTTGGCGAGACTGTATAACCACAGCAATATATTCATTGTCTAATAGTCCTACATCTCTGATTCATCATAGCAGAGATCATTTGATAAGAATTGTCGGATTGTCACTCGAAATCAAACATCGTTTTCTTTTTTATTGTTCATTGAAATGTCATAAGAGATAACTGTTTTCGAGCATGATATGTATCTAATAAGAAGCATTTATTTATTCTCACATTCATCCGAGACGAATAATTCAGCTGCCTTGTAAGGGGACGGCCGATTGCTTACGATTAGGGATCTCGTTAAGCAAGGGAATTCTTGCTGTTTGCGATGCTTCTTCATGAGGCGCACCTCTCTGCCTTTGTGATTTGCTTACTGCTCAACTCTCTCTTTTTATGGCTTCTCCTGACACGAAAGGTTGGTTATGGTAATAAAAAAAATAAAAAGGGTTAAAGATGCCTTTTATGCAGTGTGCAATCGATCCGCCACTTTCAGAGCGTTCTCATTGCCGGCTACCAAAATCTTCTGACTGTTTCAGCCTTCACTGAGATTGCGAATTCTATGGCTTGTATGCTCATCGCCCTGGTATTTCTTCTAATTAATTATTGATTTTATCAATTATTCGGTCATCAATATTGCATATGTAATTTATACATTGAGACAGAACAAAAGATTCCAACTCGAATTTTCCGTCGTGAAGAATGCATGTTTATTTTAAATAATATATATGCCTCAAAAGGTACGTTTAGGTGACGTCATCAGTGTCATCTTCATCCGGTCGTGTCGTACTGGTGCGCTCCTTGTCGACCTGCATGGACTACAGTATATTTGGAGTGCGGCATGGCGGCAGTCTAATCCTGTTTTCTCTGGAGATGGAAACCTTCTACTTAGCTCACTCACTGGCTCGTGACAACTGGCTTCATATATCGGCTGTCGACCTTAACATTGTAATGAACACTTACTTTTATTTACCTTAAAACACTAGTAATCAAAACGAGAAAGGGCAGCAAAAAATAGGAATAAATTTGATTTAATTCAAAATTCCGTCCCAAGCTTTCAGTATTAGCTTCGGTTATGAGAGAATTATCTTGACATAATAAAAAGGCAAGTCATCAGTTGGCAACGTCAATCCGCCCCCCTGCGTGGCAAGCGGTGGAAGGTGTTGGGCTCAATATTCCTCCTTGGTCGCATCCCTTCTTCTCACCTGGCTCACATGCATTGTTCTCATGTTCTCACCTGAGAATATCAAAAGGGCAGCCATCAGTTCTGGCATCGATACAAGCCGAACATTCGTCCTTGGCTTTGACTTCTTTGAAGAGATAAAGGTTTTGAGATCGTAACAACCAGTGTATTGTACTCTGTTATGTCGATATTATAGTAATTACATTATATTGATATGTAGATTAATAACGACCTTAATATAATCAATGTTTTAAATTCACTGCACTGTTATTGACTTGAGCGCTGGCTCGAAATGGTAATCGGTCTCTCTGTGATGGTTGCCTTCGAGACGATCGTATTCTCCGTCATTGTCTTCTGCACCGTCAGAATACTGGGAATAATCAGGAGGGAGGCGCAATCCAAGAGATGCGTCAAACTGCAGCGGACTGCTCTTCACATGCTGTTATTACAGGTTAATGAGAGGAAGGAAAAGCGGATGGAAAGAATTGAATTGAGCCTTGCCATGAATGTCCCGTTCTTCAGACTCTAAATCCCATAATATTCACCTATTCGCCTATTCTTGTACTCGTCTTTCCCCAGCTGGACTTTCTCATCAACGACTACCTCACTTTTCTCAGCGTCATTCCTCCGATTGTCAACCCGGTACGAATCATAACCAAATGTTGTTTATAATGTATAGTCAATAAGAAGATAAAACGAAAGTATTCGACAGCTTTCATTCATAAACTTCAATCATAAAATTCATGTGATGTCAACAATTTGTAAAACCGTATATTTTTAAGATAATCGTGATTGCCCTGACGAGGGAGTACCGCGAGAAGCTTCTCGAATTCGGCCGCCGACAAGTGTCCAATCAGCTTATCCTTCCCGCAATTAGAGCAGGAGTTGGAACATGTATTCTCAGATTATATGGGCTTTTATTTTCTAATTTAAACTCTGACAAAGGCGAGCAAACCGCAGCGACTGCCTACATTGTCTTTTTTCCGGCTTTTGGCGCTAAGGAATGCTTTATGAAATGTCACTTTTACACACATCGGAATATGTTTATGCTGTCATTCTTTTCTTTTTCCCTTGTCGTCGGTAGATACGGATATACAATGAAAGTCGTTGATTGAGCGAGAAGTTATCTTATGTATATCGCAAAATAATACAATGCGAATCTCGCTATCGAGTAAGACTGAGCGTTGTGTTGTATAAGCGTGAGTAAAAACTTGGCAAATAATCGGTTATAACTTTAAAACATCATGCATCCTATTATTTGAAGAGATTATCAATTCATTGTAAAACGCATGTATGTTTGTCAACTTATAAAATATGAGCTGCATTATATGGAAAGTGTGAGCAGAATGTGTTGTCTAGATAATGCGTAAATAAATGTTGTACGATTGCGGTGTCATCTTCGATGCCTGTAATTGGATTGTTCATAATTGAGTGCCACCGTGTTTAGGAAAGAGTTCCCGGAGTAGGAAGTGAGTCAGAATGAAGAGTTCCCGGAGTAGGAAGTGAGTCAGAATGAAGAGTTCCCGGAGTAGGAAGTGAGTCAGAATGAAGAGTTCCCGGAGTAGGAAGTGAGTCAGAATGAAGAGTTCCCGGAGTAGGAAGTGAGTCAGAATGAAGAGTTCCCGGAGTAGGAAGTGAGTCAGAATGAAGAGCCTGTGCTCGATCGCTCCAGATTCCCGTGTCTTTCTCAACATCCTGCTGTAATTCGCTTGTTGAATTATTTACTCCCTCATCCATCCGAGATTGTTTTGGTTGGCAAGCGTCTCTTTACATATGAAGGAGCAGAGATGAAGAATGCCATGGCCTTAAGACGTTTATGCATTCACTAAAATTGTCACATAATCTCTCTTCTCTTTTTCAGATGTTTCCGCGCGAAGTTGGCATTTGTTTGTTTTTCTAATCCAATCGGCGCACTCATCTGCCATGGCTCTCAGCTGTTAATGGCTGAAGACACTGTCTTCTGTGAATTTCGCTGTGTCACTCGTGTACGACAAGAAGAACAAATTATTTTTACCATCACACCATAGATTTCATTAAAAAAAATAACACAGACGAGAAAGGTAATACAACGAATTGAAGAATTTCTATTCATAGTTATCGAAATCAGCAACTGCACAGCATTCAAAAACAGGTACATTCCTCCCACTCTATGTTCATTTCTGAAGTTAGCCTCTAGACTTCCTCCTTATTGTATACCTTAAAACGTTCTTTAAAAAATAATAACATGATAGAAAAATGATTCCAATTGAGCGAGAACTTCGTTTTATATACAAAGAAATCATGGTTTGAATATGAGCTGTATAAGTGACTGGAGGAAGTACAGCTGCAAACGTAGGAAGAGTACATATAAGAGCTGCCTCCGAAAGTACATAGCATTTAGTCATGTAAAATGTCGCTCATTGACTTCCGCTAAACCACAAATGGCAATTTCACCAAGGCTTCAATTTCTATCTGTGAAGAAGAATAGCAAAGGTAAACTTTTCGAATATTTTTGTCAGTGCCATAATTTTTCATTTGATTTTCAGACGTCGTTCATGCGACGTCACCTGGAAATCGAGGTGAAAGAGGACGAGGTCGGCAAGTCCGCCGTGCACTTCATCGAGCACTTCCAGTACTTCGACTGGGAGGACCTCGACCTGCCGACCGAGCGCAGCGATGTACTACTATGACTTTTTGCGTATCTGCGAGTCCTTGACTGCAATTCTATGCATATGAAAAGCTAAAAATATTTAAAACATCTGTTTTTTTTAAAAGTAATTTTGATCTATTGACGATAACTCCTTTTATAGTAAGAACATAAAGCATCCAATAACATGGAAGAGCAACAATTGACTGTGCAATGACGAATTTCTTTCCATTGTGTCCAGATTTGCGTTGCAAAACGCCGTGTCACAAAGCCAAATATCTATCGTGCCAAATCGCAGAAATCCCGTCTGAAAAGGGTCTCCTCATCTTTTGAAGAAATATTTCAGGCTAAAATTTATTTGTCGGTAAAAAATTTGTTACCGAAATATAAATTTTTTATTTGAAAGATGTGCCTGAAATGTCTCAAACCTGAAAAGCAGTGCCATTTTCCGACTCGCTCACATTCCAGCATGTCTTGTAAATCTTTTCCGCATTCCAAGTTATGTTCTTTAATGAAGAAAAAGTAACTAGTATTTTTTTTACTCTCATTATTTATTTCTCCATTCAATCGCGTTTGATCAGCGAAAAGGGTGATTACTTCACTTCATTTTCTGCGATAATCCTTCTGAATTTGATAAGATATGTAAGCCTAGAATCCTATCGTTCTAGTTTGTTAGTCTATCAAAGTAGTCTTATCTGTTTGAAATGATTAAAGCCGTACCCGGGAACTCGGATTAGCAGCTTGAATAACGCAGAAATGGCCGAGACAAACGCTGAGAGGATTCTCCGGCTCGCCGATCTCGTTGAAGAAGTCGCAATCTTTTCGATGACACGCCACCAAGGGTCGCCGCCTTACGAAATTCTTCTCCGGCTCGGCGTTACAATAGTCCTTGAAGAGGAAGAGTATGTACATATCGTTATTACAAACAACATATAATATGTACATACAGTACCGCCTAACAACCAGGGGTGCAGGAACTTTCGGAAAGTTCCAAAATGTCCGAGCAAATTTTGCATGTCTGCATGGACGCAATTCGATTTGGTTTTGCATATTTAATTCAGGCAGTCGGATTTTACCATATTTAACCATTATAATTTCCCGATTGCCAGGCTTATTCTTCAAAAATTTTCTGTTTTATTGACACAAAATTGGCGCTCTGTCCTAAAATGCGAAGTGACACTGCGCCAATCTGTGTCTGGTGCAATAAAATGGAAAAATTTTCAAGCCTGAAGCCTGGCAATCTGTACATTCTAATGGTTGATTATTGTAAAATACGAGTGCCGGAATGTAAATATGCAAACCAAATCGACATTTCCAGAAACCCATAATTTGATCGGATATTTTGGAACTTTCCAAAGGTTCCTGCATGCACCCCTGGTTGTTGGGTGGTGCTGTAGTTCTGGCATACTTAAAGTACATTTATGTATGCAAGTATGTACATATGTACATACATCTGTAAATAGTAACCATGTGCAATAAATTAGAAAAAATGATAATGAAAATGAAAATAAATCGAAAATACAGTACCCAGTCACATCTACAAACTTGCTGCCATCCATAATGTTTTCTTTCCGTGAAAAACTGTACACATCCATTCATGTAGAACAGCGGAGATTCCTCACCAAGCACCGTGTCGTCGAGGTCAAGCTGAGCGAATACTTTATATTTCACCTCCATTTGTGGCTTAATTAATTGTGTAGAAATGTTGATTTTGTTTTTTCGCTAACCGTATATGAATTGTAGCATTTCAACACGCGCCTGCCCCAGTTCTCGATGGAACTTATGCAAGAGGAGGCGGTGCAGACGTTGATTTCATCGGAGGCATTGGGTGACAAGAGCGAGACGGTTCTTTCAAGGCAGCGGACATCGCGAGACGTCCGCGGAACAGCGCCCGAGTGAAGGAGACGTGGCGTGTTGCAGAAGTCGGAGGAGCTTTTAAAGAGGTTTTTTACATAACAAGATCCCTGAACAAGTGCTGAAATCAAAATCCTCCAACTTGCAAGCACACTGCACGCGATGCCTTTTCTGTCGTTCTTGCGACGAACAGTTGACACAGGATGAAAAGGAGCATCCTGGCAGAATTCCGGCCACTCCGCTTACGCAAGCCTGCAACTCTGTCAAGACTGCTCAAGGGGACAATTTGAAGAGAAATCTTCATTTTCTTTCACACCTGCCATTCAAAGTTCGAGTTCAAGTTAAAAGTATACATATCCGCGACTTCTACTGTGCAGAACTCGCCCTCGCAGGTAAACGAAGGAGAGTGGGTAACATTCCTCAAGAATGTAATAATGCAAATAGAATTGAATTTTTCTACATTTATACATATACATTTGCGAAGCAGATAAACTTACTGGATCACAACACCGTGGCATTTCAGTTGCATGGTGGTCGGCAGGAAAGCTATCGAAATCAGCAACTGCACAGCATTCAAAAGCAGGTAAATTGCTCTCATTCTATGTTCTGAAGTTAGCCTCTAGAATTCTTCCCTATTGTTTACCTTAAAAACTCTTAAAAAAATAATACCATGATAGAAAAATGATTCCAATTAAGCTAGGAGCACTTCGTTATATATAAAAAGAAATCGTGGTTAGAAT
The DNA here is from genome assembly GCA_945643635.1 of Allodiplogaster sudhausi. NCBI lineage: Eukaryota > Metazoa > Nematoda > Chromadorea > Rhabditida > Diplogasteridae > Allodiplogaster > Allodiplogaster sudhausi. Next base: position 2,816,130 of record CALZFC010000018.1, on the reverse strand, counting down.
AAGAGCTGAATAAGTGACTGGAAGGAGGACAGCTTCAAACGTAGGATGAGTATAAGAGCTGATTCCGAAAGTACATAGCATTTAGAGAAGTGAAATGTAGCTAGTTGAGTTCCGCTAAATCTCAAATATCAATTTCTCCAAGGTTTCAATTTCTATCTGTGAAGAAGTATAAGAAAGGTAAACTTTTAGAATACTTTTGTCAGTGCCATACTTTATCGAAGGAGGACGAGACCGGCAAGTCCGCCGTGCACTTCATCGAGCACTTCCAGTACTTCGACCGAGCGCAGCAACCTCATCGGAAGTGTGGCAAGGAAAAGGCCAAGACGCGAGCGACGACGGCTAAACCAGCAGTCTAGCAGTCCGGGCAGCGCAGCCTGGTCACTCAAGTTTGTCAACGGAATTTTTCAGAGCTGGCCCCATATTGGCGCCCTGTCCGCAGAGAGTAAAGTAGTGACGTTCCCTCGATCTTCTAGCGTGCAATTGAAGCAAGCTGACACCATGCACGTTGACTCCAGCCTTTCCGGTCATGTAACTCTACCAGATTCTGTGTCGTAACATCCAAAACCATCGAAACAACCCTGATTGTGAGACGGATGGTTAAGGTACGTACTTTAAATGCAAACAATTAAAAGTGTGTTTATATGCTTATGTAATACATACTGCTATGACTTTTTGAGATTTATAAAATCCTTTTATAGAAAGAACATAAAGCATCCAACAACATGGAGGAGCAACAATTGAGTGCGAAATGACGAATTTCTTTCCATTGTGTCCAGATTTGCGTTGCAGAACGCCGTGTCACAAAGCCAAATATCTATCGTGCCAAATCGCATAAATCCCGTCTGAATAGGGTCAACTCATCATTAGAAGAATTATTTCGGGCAAAAATTTATTTATCGGTTTAACATTTGTTAAGGAAAAATAAAGTGTGGTATTTGAAAGATGTATCTGAAATGTCTCAAACCTGAAATGCCGTGCCATTTTCCGACTCGCTCACATTCCAGCATGTCTTGTAAATCGTTTCCGCATGTTGAGTCAAGTTCTTTAAAGAGGAAAAGAAGGTCTAATAGACATACATACATATGTATCAATCATATGTACATATGTATTCATTCAATTTCTCGTTATTTCTTTTATTACTTTCATTCATTTTCATTCTGAGCCCTGCGAATTTAGACAAACGAATGGATATTCCTTCAGAAATTTTAAATGGCAGCTGGAATCCTATCGTTGTATGTGCATAGTTCGTTCGTTATCAAAGTTTTCTTGTCTCTGCAATCATCAAACCTTTACCCGGGAACTCGGATTAGCAGCTTGAATAACGCAGAAATGACCGAGACAAACGCTGTAATGATCCTCCGGCTCGCCGATCTCGTTGAAGAAGTCGCAATCTTTTCGATGACACGCCACCAAGGGTCGCCGCCTTACGAAATTCTTCTCCGGCTCAGCGTTGCAATAATCCTTCAAGGAAAAGAGTATGTTTATTTGTTACAAACAAAGCATACTTATGCAAATTTGAAGCACATTAATTAATGAATTTGAAAACAAAGTGCCATGAAATAAAAAAAGGGAAGAAAAAAAATTCAAGAAATCCAGTACCCAGTCACATCTACAAATTTGCTCCGATCGATAATCTCTTGTAATGAAAAACTGAACACAGCTATTCATGTAGAACAGCGGAGATTTCTCACTCTCCAGCGTTGATTTATCGAGTGGAAACTGGAGTGAACACTTTATAATTGATCTCAGTTATGACTAATTGTAAGTGACCAATAATTCTGTAATATTACATGAGTTCCAAAAAAAAATTGGTCCCCGCAAAATTTTGGTTTTTTCTTGGCTTAAAGAGCGTGTGAAATAGCCTTGCAGTAAACAAAATTTGACCGAGCATATCCTATACAATATTGTAAAAAAAAAAAAAGATTTTTTTTCTCGAACCGGATATGAATTGTCGCATTTCAGCATTCGACTGCCCGAGTTCTCGATGGAGCTGATGCAAGAGGAGGCGGTGCAGACTGTGGTTGGATTAGAGTCGTTGGGCGACCAGGGCAGGTAGTTCCTTTCAAGGCAGCGGACCTCGGGTGACGTCCGCGGTGGAGCGGCCGAGTGGATGAGACTTGGCGTGTTGCAGAAGTCGGAGGAACTATGTACATATTTGAGTGTGTTTTTAAATAAGGATTTGTATTGCTACGAGATGCCTGAACAAACGCTCAAAGCGAAATCGCAAACTTGCAAGCACACTGCACGCGATTACTTTCCTGTCGTTCTTGCGAGGAGCAGTTGACACAGGACGAAAAGGAGCATCCTGGCAGTATGCCTGCTGCTCCGCTTACGCAAGCCTGCAACTCGGATAGCCGCTTAAAGGAGGGCGATCACCGAAAAGTCGTTCACGAGATATGAGAAATTTTATGTATTTTCGAATAGTTTTCAGCATATAGATAAACGATATGCACATGGAAGACCACAAAAAAGTTTCAAATTCAAGTATATGCACTTGAAAGTGCAACTTTTGAATCAAATTCATATTGGTGTCTCAGTGCAAAAATGTGGTGTATACAGTAACCAGGGTACATTTACCATCGCGGGAAGATAAAATTTACAAAGACATCGCGACTTTGACATTTCAGTGAGCTTAATAAAGTTTTTGTGTTAGTTTTTCTGTTAAAACTTTTAGCAAGAACAACACAACATCAAAATAGTCAATCAGAATTGACATCCCGCTTTGGAAAAAACCATGCATTAGGCAACAAGTGTACCGTATATCTTAGTTTGATTCTATGGACTTCCATTCGAGATTTTTGCATGTTTGAAAGCATATTAGTAAATTTTCGGTGACCGCCCTTCTTTAAAGAAGTTATTTGAAGAGTACGGTTCATTATCATGCCAACCTGCCATTCAACGTCCCTGTATTTGTTAAAAGTATTCACTTTAGCCACTTCAATTGTGCAGAACTCGCCCTCGCAGGTGTACGAAGGAAACATGGAATCATTGCTCAAACAATGTAAAAATGCAATTTGAACTGATTTTTACATGTTTATATATATATGTGAAATAAACTAACTAGATCGCAATACCGTGGCATTTTAGTTGCATGGTCTTCGGCAGGAAAGCTATCGAAATCAGCAACTGCACAGCATTCAAAAGCAGGTGAACTGCTCCCATTTTTTATATTCGTTCCTGAGGTTTGTCTAAAGACTTATTCCTTAACTTTTATCTTAAAACCCTTATTTTTGTTGTAAATAATAACATCGCAAAAAATAGCTCCGATAGAGCAATTGAGAATATCGTTAGATACATGTTCAAACAATTTTTAGTTCGAATAAGAGCTGTATAAATGAATGGCTGGACGGAGTATTCGTAGATGCAAACGCAAGAAGAGCATAAGAGCTGCTTCTGAAAGTACATAGCATTTAGCCAAGTAACATGTCGTTCGTTGAATTCCGCCAAATCGTAGGTGGCAATTTTATCAAGTCTCCAATTTCATTCTCGGAAACAATTACAATTACGGCATAGAATATTCTGCATTTCAAAGATGCTATGAAGTTCTATGTCATCAAGATAACCGAACCGATCTATGCTCATAATTGTCCTCGTCACTATTCATATCTTGTGATGCATATCCTCTGGCTGCTGCTCGTGTGCGTGACAGAAATAGATACTGTTGCGCACTCGTTGTCGACAATTGCTGAGCTTTTGTATAATATTATATATGTGTTTATCTGGCTTGCATTGTATTGAAAAGTATAGTGTGAACATAAGCATAAAACGAGAGAGAATAGATCACAATCAGACAATAAGAGGCTAGCAACGTTGGCTGCCAATTTGGGGGGGGGGCGATAGAGTTCTTATATATTTGCTAAGAAGTTCTTAATGTGATTGCGGGCCATCGGAAGTGACATTTCAAATATGCAATCGGGTAAGGTGTTCCATAAATTAACGATCCTATTTGCAAAAAAGTTGTTAAAAATTGTTGAACGGAATCTATGCTTTTTAAGTTTGTGACGATGGCCTCTAGAGTTTCGGGATGACATGAGGAACATATCAGATGGGGCTATGCCATAGGTACCTCTAAAAATCTTAATGGCAATCATGAGATCATTAATCGTTCTTCGAGTGGAGAGACGCTCTAAGCCAAGGTATTCTAATCGGCAAGAATAGGGTGCAGTAATATTACATCGTTTAAATATAAGCCTAGTAAAACGTCGCTGGACATTCTCAATTTGCTTGATTAAGCAAATCTGCTGGGGGGACCAGACCTCCATACAAAATTCGAGCAAAGGCCTGACATATATAGCGAAGAGCCTTGAAAGAAAATGAACATTACGTGATCTAAAATTACGCAAGATATGAAAACACGTGTTATTTGCCCTTTTAGTTATAGAAGCGATATGCATTTGGAAAGATAAATCGTTACTGATTATTATACCAAGGTCACGATATGAGGAGGTGATTGGAATGGGGTTGGATTGGAGAGTGGGCTGGAAAGGGGGGTGAGATGGGCCGATGGCCATGAACATGGTCTTTTTGAGGTTGATTCGGAGGCCCCATCTTGCGGACCACTCGGTCACACAGTCCAGGGATCGTTGAAGGAGCGCGGTGTCTGCAACAGTATACATTTTAGCATCATCAGCGTAAAGAGTGCAATATGAGCCAATAGGCAGACAATCCGGGAGGCCGTTGATATAGAGAAGAAACATTAGTGGACCACATACACTCCCTTGGGGGACTCCAGACGATACCATGTATTCTTCGGAAAAGTGGTTGTTAATACAGACGCGTTGAGATCTACCGGTTAGAAAGAAGGAAAGCCAGCGTAATAGGGACCCGTCAATGCCATAACCTGCTAGCTTAGAAGTAAGAAGATCGAGGGGGATGCTATCAAACGCTTTTGAGTAGTCAATATAAACCGCGGAAACATAAGAAGACGCATCAATCGCAGAGTGCCAGGAGGCGAGCGAAGAAAGAAGGGCAGAGCCACAAGACATTTTGCTACGGAAACCATGCTGGAAGGGAGTTTATGTTGGTCAAGGTAGTTGAAAAGCTGCTTGCAAAGAATTCGTTCAAATGTCTTTGATATGCCAGAAGTGAGAGAAATTGGCCGGTAATTTGTGGGGTCACTGACATCGCCCTGCCTTTTGTAAATTGGTTTCACAAATGCTGTTTTCCAGAGTTCAGGGCATACACCGTGAAGGAGAAAACGATTAAAGAGAATAGCAAGTGGGACGGATATAGCAGTTGAGACCCCCTTAAGGAAAGCATAGGGCACATTATCAGGGGTAGAAGAGTTACGGGAGGGAAGAGTGCGTAGCTGGTTGCAGACAGAGAGAGGAGAGAAATCAATGAAATCAATCCGATGATTGGTTCGAGTAGGGAAGTGGGTAGCAGCAGGAGGAGGAGAGTTCGAATAAGTTGCTTGGAATATGTTCGCGAAACATGATGCTTTCTCCGCATCGTCAAGGATATGACGACCGGATAATTTTTCTTTAAGAGCGCCGATAGATGGCTGTCCTTTAAGTTTCCCATTAACAAAGTTGAAGAAGACACGCGCTGAACGAGAGGAAGAAGCCTTTGCCTCTTGAGAGCGCTGATGTTTTCGCAAGGTGCGGCGAAGTTTAGAAGAGTAAGTAAGATAAGGGAGCAAACCACGAGATGGGCCATTTCTATAATGCCTCCGGCACTTATCAAGTAATATGATAGCGCGAGGGGGGTATCGGATAGTTTTTGGGCGGATAGTTCGAAGAGGGACGGTAGCACGAATGACATCATGAATAATTTCAAGGAATTTCTCATAAAGCTGATCTGGATCAGATGTACCGTCAAAGATGTCAATCCAGTTGAGAGAAGAGATAATAATAGAAGCATATTCGAAATTAGCTTTTCGAAAATTAGGGATGGTAACAGTAGGGATTCTGATGGCTGGGAATGAGATGGCGAAGTGCACAAGACAGTGGTCGAAAGAGGGAAGGGGAGGCAAGATCCTACATGTATCAACTAGATTGAGATCATTGGTAAAAACAAGGTCAAGAGTATGATTTAAGCGTGTGGGAGACTTAACAAGTTGATGAAGGTTGGCAGACATACAAAAAGCTAAAAGTTGGGCTGAGTGATTAGCGGAAGGGAGAGGAGAGGAGAGACAGGAGGCGCGCCAGTCAATTTCAGGGCAATTAAAGTCTCCAGTGAGTATATAATTGTCTCTGCAGTCAGCAAAAAGGGTGGCAATATGTTCAAGACAAGAAGCAAAAGAATCATAGGAGCAGGTCGGACTTCGATATACTGCCACAAAAGTAACAGCCTTTCTAGATGGGTAAGAAGCCGAGACGCTGCTAACAGTTGGCAGTAGGGAGAAAAAGAGAGAGCAGAGAGAACGAGAGAGGGGAGCAATGAGGCGACCAAAATTGCAACCCCTCCGCCAGGAGCCGGGGAGAGACGATCAGAGCGAAATACTTGATAGCGGCCATTAAAGGAAAGTGAAGAGTCGCGTAAGCGTTCCGGAGAAGCCCATGTTTCGGAGATCGCAAGAATATCAGGAGAGTGAGAGGAAAGGGGAAAGTCTAAGATATCCAGCTTGGAAACAACTGATCGGAAATTAACATAATAGCAGGCAATTGTTCCTATAATTGGGGATGCTGGAAAGGGAAGTGATATGCACGGATCAGGAGAGGCAGACGGGGAAGGATCATTAGCACTAAAGCACTCTGGACTATCCCTGAATCGAGCATCCTAGCCAGAGGAGGAAGGAGAAGCGGTCAAGGGGGCGGGGGGAAACTGAGATTGGTTGTCGTTGGGGCGAGGCGGTGTGCTCTTGTTGTCGACTCGCTTGCTGTCGGTCTCTACCTCGCCATCAGTGTGCATGGCCTCCTCGTCCTCGGTGACGCTAGCGAGAGCGCGCTTCGGAGGTCGGCGGGTGGGGCGGACAGCGATCTGCCTCAGGGCAGACATGAGCGCCCGGCGAGGAAGCTGCACAGTCCTCTTGCCATGCGCAGTTGGTGTCGGCGGAGGCACACGGATGGGAGGGGAGGACGGAGCGACTGGCACACTTTCAGTAGACGGGCGGCGGCGGTTGCTATTATCGAATGTTCTGGAAGCAGGAGGATTAATCCGAGAGAGACCGCTGCCACCGGCAACGGTATTTTGAGAGGAGGGAGCAATGAGAGAGGCAGAGATAGAAGAAGACGAGGCATTTTTAGACTGATTAAGCCTGGAGCGCTCTGTGAGTGGCCGCGGGTTGCGCAGCTCAACTACACGTTCACGCGAACCACAAACCTGAGCATTCCGGCCTCGGAGTTGCGACGACCGGCCTCCTTCCTTGCCGCCGTTTCTTGCGCGAGCTGCAGAGGCGTCAGGTCACGGCGGAAGTAGGCATGGGGGAAAGCGGCCACGTCTTCATGCTTCTTCTGGCGAGCGAGAGAGAGGAAACTCTCCCGTAGCTCATTGGAGGGGAACTGGATCTTGATAATTCGGGGGGCAATCTTACCATGTCGGTGAGTACTGACATTGCCGGAAGAGAGGGCGGAGATGAGAGAAGCATTATTAGAACGGTTAATGATCTCGGAAATGATGCGCAAGTCATTATTGTTAGTTGCCTCATCCCCATCGAGCTCAGGGAGACCCTTCAGAACGGCCCTCCTGCTCTTTCCCTCATGTAGGTCACGCTCGGAGTACACAACATTGGCAACGGCAGCGGCCACGTCACTTGCAACCGATGCGTACGTGCGAGATGCGATGTGAGGAGAGGAGGAGGGGTCATCCCCGGCACTGGTAGGGTGAGACAGAGATGCAGAGCACAGCTGAGAGACGCACGTCACAAGTTTCTCAATTGATTGGGTCAAGGAAGCAGAGGACTGGGTATGTGCATCGATCAGTGTCTGGACAGAAGACAAAACGGCCTGGTTGGAAGCTTTCAACTCGTCGGCCAGAGCCGAGAAGGCATGAAGAAACTCCTGAGTCATTACTTGATCTGACAATGAGGACAATGAGAGCAACTGTCCTTAGGCTCTTCCGCCTTTATCTTCTGAGGGATTCACACTCAGTTATTATTTCTCATTAAAATAAGGCTTTCCGCCTTTATCTTCTGAGGAATTCACACTCAGTTATTATTTCTCATTAAAATAAGGCTTTCCGCCTTTATCTTCTGAGGAATTCACACTCAGTTATTATTTCTCATTAAAATAAGGCTTTCCGCCTTTATCTTCTGAGGAATTCACACTCAGTTATTACGTCTCCTTAGGTCCTTATACCGTTATTTCCTGAGGAATTCACACTCAGTTATTCTTGGGGCAGCTTCCCTGAGAGCAAAAGCTCTCTCAGATGGTAATGGAGGCCTCAGGAACAATATTCAGTGGGTGTCATGGCACACAAGCATATGATGGTGGCAATTAGAAAAGGCACAGCAAAAGCTAACAAAAATATACACACACGGAAGGTGATAACTTAGAGAGCAGAGGAGCGAGCAACCTCTCCTCAAGAGAGAAGAGCGCGTGTGAGGAGCAGAGCGCGTGTGAGGAGAGCAGAGCGCGTGTGAGGAGAGCAGAGCGCGTGTGAGGAGCAGAGCGCGTGTGAGGAGCAGAGCGCGTGTGAGGAGACAGAGCGCGTGTGAGGAGAATATTGCAAACCAACAACTGATTGCCTGGCACTCGACCAGTCGTGGTTATTCTCATGGTGCTGGTGAAAGAAAAGCAAATCCCTGTCTCTTGAACTTCTAGTGCGTAACCATTCTAGTTACAAGGCAAGTTTTGTCGAAGACACAGTTAAGGCTTTCTTGATGAAATGTCAATAATAAGGCCAATATTTTTTTGATTAATGATTACTCTCAGTGATCCTTTGAGAATCAAAGATAAATTATCGCGGAAATATAAAACTTGCAAGAAAGTAGAGCGGAAAGAAATATTATGTCACGACGATATGAAGAATTTCGTTCCATTGTGTCCAGATTAGCATTGCAAAAAGCGGTATCGCAAAGCCAAATGTCTCTCGTGGCGAATCTCATGAAACCTGTCTGAAAAAGAGATCATTATCAGAAACGACATCTAAAGCTTCTCAAGTCAAAGGGCAAGAAAACGCATGGAGCGAAGCATAAAAGAGAGCCCTGTAGAACACCTGAAATGACGTGCAATTCTCCGATTCACTGATATTCCAGCACGTCTTAATAATTACTCCAGAATTACGAATAATGTTCTATAATTGAACAAGTTCATCAAGGAAGAAGAGCTCATGATCAGGAATTATTTTTAAAATTTTACTCTTTTTTTTTAGTGGAATGCAGGATTTTTAGGCGCTCTAGAGGCATTCTTTTCAGTTGGAGCGGAAAGATAGATGATTTACCCGGGCACTTGGATTGCTTGCTTGGATGACGCAGAAATGGCCGAGGCACACGCTGAAAGGGTCGGCAATCTCATTGAAGGAGGCATTCGAGAAGCTTCGATGACAAGCCACCAGCGGACGGCGACGGAAAAAAGTCAGCTCCGGCTGAGCATTACAATCATCCTGCAAGAGACATGTTTTCTTCTTCTTCTTGTTTATACAATTGTTACGAGCAGCACACGTGCATATGATTTGTTACAGTACGAGTATTTATGTGTATTGATGAAGGAAAAAAAATCCAAGATGTCGATTATATGGCCGTTGAGAATTCCCTATCTTTGACTAATTGATATAGCACTCTAGGGGCGCATATGAAAAAAATTCGATTATTACAGGAAAGCTTGAAGGAGTATTGCCAAATATTTCAAAGCGCAATGTCATTTTCCTTTATTTACTTTTTTTCCAAATGTTATCGATGTATAAAGTCGAAGAATTGCCTAAGCCAATAATGAAAGGAATGGAATGAAAAGTAAACGCTCACCCAATCACATCTACATCTTTGAATCCATCCATAGTGTGTCGATGCAAAGAATTAAACACAGCCGTTCATGAAAAAGCCTGGAGGATCACTGCTCATATCGTTGAGTTCGTAATCAAACTGGAACGAATTCTTTTTTTTCAAGTCTTTCCATGCCTAAAGGCAACCTGAGTAATATTGCAAAGTACCGAATTGTTCGCACCATAAAATACCTGCCGCAGCTCAGAATACGATTTCCCGTGCTGGTGACGTCACTAGTGCACCAGGCGGAAGTGCAGAAGTTGCTGGAGCTGCTGGAGGAAACAGGAAGAAGGGAGGTGCTGGAGACGCAGCGGACATGCGGTGGTGCGGCCAGAGGAGCCGTCGAGTACAGACTTGGCGAGTTGCAGAAGTCGGACGAACTGAGTTACGGCGAATTAGTGAGTAAAGATTTCGTCGAGGAACTATGCTCAGTCTTTCTGAGATTTCGGGATGTGCATTGCATTACAACTCCTTGCTGCGGAGGCGAATGTTTGGTAAAAAATAATTTTAAAAAAAAAAATTAGTAAAATTTTTTTAGGAAGCTGCGAACATTCTACATTACTTATGTGTATGTAAAAAAAATTAGTGAAGAAATATATATGTATGTATGTATACTAAGTCAATGCAACTGAAAGGGACGTCCAACTTGCACGCGCATTGCAGGCGGTGGCGTTTCATTCGATCTTCAAGCGTGCAGTTCAAGCAAGCCGACAATGTACACGTTGGCCGAAGGTCAGCGATGCCGCTCATGCAACTCTGCCAAGATTTTGGGTGCTAACAGCCAGAACCGTCGACTCAAAACTGACGGATGTTTAAGGAACTTTAAAAATATGTTATTATGCATATGTAATACATAAAAAGAATTATAACTTTTTGCGTACCTGCAAGTCCTTGTCTGCGAACTTGTCGTTGCGCAAATTCTCGCTTGACTGCACCATACAAAAGTCGCCGTCACAAGTATACGAAGTTAGTTGGAGCGAATTATTGCTTAAAAAAATGGGAACAATTGCCCGAAATATACAAAATTCACTTCTTCACCGATTATGACAACCTTTCGTGTGGAATGAGAAAGTCTAGGTCGTTGCACAAAAGTCTGAGCAAGCTTTACTTGAGACCAGCTACGGTTTGTACATAAAAGGAGAACAGCATTTCAAAAGAATAACTACAGAACTAACTAGTCCAAGGAACCGTAGCATTTTAGCTGAAGCGTCTTCGGCAGGAACACGAGAGTAACTAGAGAACGGATTACGTGCGAAGTCATCTTAATACATAAATGCACTCATTCTAAGTATAAATGAGAAATCTAAATGAATAGTACTCTTTCAAAGGATGAGGGTATCCTTGTAGAAGAAACAGTAAAAAATTTCAAAAGGTCACGCTTGATAATTTGGAAACAATCTATTAAAATATAACTTATGTATAGAAAATTTAGAATGTCTTGCATCAAGTTGTAGAGATTGGCAAGCTAGAGAATTCTGGCGTAAAGACAGTATGAAAATTTGCAGATGATTGAAGGACGTTATGTCATCTACATATATGTATGGTGTTCAAAAATGGTCATCCGAGGGTAACCTAGCACTTTGCCAAATAGTATATGTACTTCCCTTCACTTATATTCGTCAACATCGAAGGCGCATTGAAAGTGGCATTTATGGCAAGGTGCAATTTTAAGGAAGCTCCAGTTAGAACCAGGGACTTCTTTCCTTAAAGACTGATTTTAGCTTCTCTCGCTAAAAGAAGAGTAAAATTTTTGTAGTCACTCGTGGCGTAGATTAATTGATACCCATTCCAGGTTATCTGACTTGCCTTAAAACAATTCATTTGTTACGCTGTAATTAAGAGTTTTTTTTTAAATATGTTATTTCTATTTATACAATATTTGTTATGAAGTTTTATGCCACGACTTTTATGATTTGGGGCGGACATTTATAGGGCTACTGAAGTTTCAGACAGCGCTTGCTGACCGGATTTGTGTTGATAACTTGATATCTTTTCTCCCCATAAACTTTTTTCTCTGCGAGATCGTAGTTTCCTTTTTCTTTCTATTATAGCCCTATGCATATACATACTTCTCAAGTAATCTCACTCTCTCTTAATTTCTCTCTCTCTCTCTCTCGCTCTCTCTCTCTCTCCCAAGCTCTCTCTCTCTATCGGTGTCGTTCTCTCTCTGTGTGTTCTGAAACATCACATTTGCTTTGTAGTTTCCATTCCCGCCATTTTCTTCCTTCTCCTATTATCTCTCTTTCGTCATTGTCTCATCTCTCGATGGCTCCAATCACTGTCTGTCGTTTTATCTCTTGTCTTTCTCTTGCTCTTTCGCTGTCGCACACTCTCGCTCTTTCTGCCTTCACTCCCTCCCTCACTGCCCCCTCTGCATGGCTAGAGATAACCTCTTTTGTTTGCGTATTCTCCGCAGTACCTGTCCTTGGACCGCATGGCAAGTCGCTGTTCGGAAAGTGTGCGGAACTTGAACAGACATTATTGGTCCTTGTGAAATCTCCATAATTCCTCTTTGATAAATTTATGATTTATGTTTTATGTTTCTGTATATATATATATAGATATTTATTTCTTTAAAAAACCAAACTTTATCGTCTTATGACATTTGTGTTTCTTTCGAGAATGTTTTAACAGCACGAGAACTGTCGAAGGTCGTGAATCTCTCTCTCTTATCTTTCTAGCCGTTCGAGATGCCCTCCTACAAGCTGCACTACTTTGACGTTCGCGGATCAGGCGAGATTGCTCGTCTCATGTTCGCGTACGCCGGCCAGACGTTCGAGGACATCCGATACGGCATCAAGGAGTGGGGACCTGATCACGAGTTCAAGAAGAGTAAGTCTTCTCTCTCTCTCTCTATCTCTCTCTCACATTACTTTCAATAGTTGTCTACATTTCTAAAGTGGGACCTATCATTCCGAAGGAAATATGATGTCAAAGGCTATATCTAAATTCAAAAAATCTTGATTTTTTTAATTTTAGAAGAATCTGCCAGTGACCTTGTAAACGCTTGTAATCTTGATTACAGAGGCGCCTTTTGGCCAGCTGCCAGTGCTCGACGTGGACGGGAAGTTGCTGCCTCAGTCAGGCGCCATCTTCCGCTACATCGGCAAGCAGTTCGGTATGTCGGAATAAATTTCTTATTTTGTCAGCGTTCGATAATAATACTCTTTTCCAAGAGAACAGACAAAATTATATAAAATTAACTTATATGCACATTAGGACTCGCCGGCAAGACCGACTTCGAAGCGGCGTGGGTGGACGCCCTCGCCGACCAGTTCAAGGATTACTACACCGACTTTGGCAAGTTTTACTATCTCGCCATCGGCTACAAGGAGGGCGACAAGGTCGGTGCCAATTTATTTATTCAGGCCAGTTCGGCTGATGAACGAGCTGCTGAGCGAAAAAAAGAGATTATATATACTGATCTACCAATATATTGATCTTCCAGGAGCAAGCACGCAAGGAGTTTGGCGAGCCGGCTCGTGACAAGTTCTTCACGTTGTTGACCGAGCAGTTGAAGAAGAACAAGAGCGGATTCCTGGTCGGTGATGGAGTCACTTTCATCGACTTTCTGCTCGCGGAACACGTGCTTTCCCTGCACAAGAATGTCCCCGGCTTCTTGGACGGCTTCCCCGAGGCATGTCCTTGTTATTATTTTATAACTTCTACATTTTCATTTTTCCTCTGAGAGAGAGAGAAGGAAAGACAGCAAGGTATGAAATGAAGTTTATGAAATGAAGCAGGTAAAAAGGGCGTACGCAGATTGCTTAATCACGAGTACAGAGATCCACTTTTTTTTATTTGATGTTATTTAATTCTAGAAAGAAAATATTTCGATAAGAAAAAAAATTTTGAAATTTATTTTAAATTATTATCTTATTGTTAGGTGCTCGAGCATCAGAAGAAGATTCACGGCTTACCGCAGGTCAAAGACTACGTCGCAGCTCGCAAGGATTCTCCGTTCTAATTCAGCATCTATCTAAATTGAATATCTAATATTATGCTTTTAAAGAATTACATCAATTGCTCGTAAAACGTTCAAAACGCGAATATGTTGACTGCAGAACATCTATTAAATATTTGCTTGACAATTTACTGTTTTAGTTCGTTTTGTTTCTCCAGTTCACAAAGGCATTGTTCTGATTTCTGCTCTGGCTCCATCTTTATTTCGGTTTCATCTCTTCTCGTGCAGTCATTAGTTTTATAATCCTTTCCAACTCCCTTGCTCTTTTTTTAAACGAATTGTCCTCGCGTACAGAAAATGTGTAGTTTGTGACGAGCACACGTTGTTTCGTAGCTTGGAAAAAAGGTGTGTTGAGTTATCACAAAAATAGCACGTTGCGAAACCAGTAAGTCTTCGGAAAGTGTATTCGAGAAAGAGTGAGACTAATTCCTCCCGTCTCTCTCTCTCTCTCTCTCTCTCTCTCTCTCTCTCTTTCTCTCGCTCTCTCTCTCTCTTTCTCTCTCTCTCGCCCTCTCTCTCGCCCTCTCTCTCTCTCCGCTCCTTCCATGCTCACTCTTCCCCCTCAACGTCCTCCTGAACTTTTCAAGCACACAATCGAGGTTTTATGATTTGTGCTTATTGTTGTTAAATGAAATAAAGAAATGAGACATAAGAGTGGGAGTCGGAGATAAGTTATGTTAACGGCTATGTTCTAAAGCGTATCTATTTCATTATTCTCTCCTCTCTCTTTCTCTCTCTCTCTCTCTCTCTCTCTTGTTACCTCTCCTTTTCTCTCTTTCTCCTTCCTCTCCTCTAAATCTCTCTTTGTTTACGTGCTATTACACCACCGTCTTGCTTGGCGTGAGAAATTGAATATCCGTGCCGATCAGTTGCAAGTCTTTGCTGGCCCCATTTCTGAACTAGGTGCCATCTGAGATGCCCTCCTACAAGCTGCACTACTTTGACCTCCGCGGAACCGGCGAGACAGCTCGTCTCATGTTCGCGTACGCCAACGAGAAGTTCGAGGACGTCCGCGTCAATCTCAAGGAGTGGAACGCCGAGGCCAAGAAGAGTTCGTCTGTCGATATATTTCAATGTATAAAGTCTAAATTAATCTAGCTAAAGGAATTCTGCGATCTTTTATGGTTATTTCCAAACTTAGAATAGAATAACTAATATAATAATATAAAGTTATAATAATAGATGATCTTTAGAAACACCCTTTGGCCAGCTGCCCGTGCTCGAAGTGGACGAGCAGCCGATTCCGCAGACCGGAGTAATCTTTCGCTATCTCGGAAAGCAGTTTGGTCGGTTTAAATGAGTCAAAAACTTCCATTTTGAACTGGTGCCTATTTCCTTTTACAAGAACGAGAGAGCATGTGATTTAGAGCAACGCCACTACAATAATCAGGAAATTTCAAATAAATAACTCCTGGGTTTCGGGCACTGCTAATTTTGTTAAAATTTTTGTTTAACTCCTTAATAATTAACTGAATTCAAAGGAAAAATTAAAATGAATATCTCAAATGTTCGCCACAGGACTGAATGGAAAGACTGACTTAGAGGCCGCGTGGGTGGATGCCATCTTCGACCAGTACAAGGACTACTACGTCCACACAAAAAAGAATGTTCGTAACATTCAATTCTCGGGTTGAATGTTTTTTTGGATGTCCTGCTGAGAAGGACATTCAAACCGACCCGAGCAGGACATTCCCCCCTGGCAGCGCTCCTGGCGCTTCTGGCGCGGAATGTCCTGCTAACCTCGGTTGGAATGTCCTGCTGAGCAGCACATTGTCGCACTCGGTTGGAATGTCCTGTTGACAGTGAAGTTGCGATCACGTCCGATCTGGCAAGTTAAGCAACGTCGAGCAGCGACACTTAGAGGTTCAAACCCACATGTGGTCAATGTTTCCCCAACATGTTTTGCGCGTTTTATTTTACATAAAAACCGACAGTACCCCGTTCAATTGGGTCACATTCCCAACTTAGACAACTTAGTTAAATTAGTCAACTTAATTTAATGAGTCAACTTAGTCAACTGGTGAATACATAAATATGCAATTTTTTGCATAGAGACAGAGTGGTGCGGGAGAGATAGAGATAATCAGATGTTAGGCCCCAACAAAATGTTAGGCCGGCTGTTCGCGCTGCTTCCCCTCGACCGCAACGCGTACAGCTTCCCCGCCAGTGCTCGCTCCGTACACGTTTATGGTCTTTCGTTTACGTTTGCATCCAGAGACAAATTAGATATATCTCTCCCTCTTTGTCTGTCTCTCTGTCTCTGTGTGTGTATGTCTGTCTCTCTCTCTATCACTCTGTCTCTGTGTCTGTCTGTCTGTCTCTCTCACTCTCTCTCATTCTAATATAATAGCAAATCCATCCTTGGTATCGATTCGCAGCTATTAGATTGAAGAGAGCCGAAACATATAGAGCATGTACACCCTCCGGCAGGACTAACAGGCAGCAAATTCATTCCTGTTTTAAACAACCGAACAGACACTATCGGATAACAATAGCATAACAAATACGGTGCGAGAGAGAGTAGTGAGGGTAGTCCGGGGAACTCTACGAACTCGGTCTCTCCATCTGTGCCAAGTTGGCTAAGAGCCAAAAGGTTTTTTCGAGAGTTTTACTGCTCAACGTTACTTATTTTGCTTATGTTGCGTCTCTCTCTATCTTACCTGTGGCGAGAAAGAGAGAGAGAGAGAGAGAGAGAGAGAGAGAGAGGAGAGAGGGAGAGAGGAAAGGGAGAGAGGGAAAGCAACAAGAATGAAAGAAAGAAAGAGAGGGAGAGAACAGGAGAAAGCATGTACAACTCAATTAATCTTTTTGGCACGCTGCCAAAATTTGTGAGTTTAGTGTATCTTTTGCTGTGAACACTATAAAGAGACCTCTCTCTCTATGTCATGACATTCTGCCCAGAAAGGCGGTTCTAATGAGGTACAGAGAGATGTGTAAAAGTCACGTTGAGCGTTGTTCTTACACTTACAAGTTTGCGCACAAGAGCGAGGAACACGGCCAACTCCTGACATTCACTTATAAAGAGAAAGAGAGAGAGAATAGAGAGAGAGAGACAGACAGACAGAGAGAAGGAGAGAGGGAGCGAAACACCGGGATTGAGAGAGAGAGACCATATTGATTGATAATTGAGCGCAGAAAGACTGTCTGTGAGATCTGTGAGTTTTTGTGTTTCTATTGCTGTGAACGCTATAAAGAGACGGAAAGGTTACTCTCTCTATGTCATTAGATTCTACACAGAAAGGCAGTTCTAATGAGGTACAGAGAGATGCGGATAAGTAAAGTTGAGCGTTTTGATTACACTTACAAGTTTGCGCACAGAGCGAGGCACACGGCCAACTCCTGACATCATGAACAGTGTTCACATATTTGTTCTCAGACCTCGGATGAGGTCCAGGACTTAGGGGTGGTGGTTCGGGTCCGGGCTTCTCAGTTCTAGTTCTAGATCTAACGACGACGGCACCAACACGGCTCTACAAACCATTTTAGCCAGTTTTTCAACTTTTGAGTTTTTGTTCTCACGTTTTACCTACAATTTAAACTGTTTTATAGCGAAAACGACAATAATAGCTGCAAAAGACGATTAACTGCCTAGTTTGTGGGTCGTGTTTGAGATTCCTGATAGCACAGAGAGAGAAAGAGAGAGTGTGAGTGAGAGAGAGAAAGAGAGAGAGAGCGAGAGAGAGAGAGAGAGAGAGAAAGAGAAGAGACAGAGAGCACGCAAACAGAATGATAGGGAGGCGCCCCCCCCCCCCTCCCTATGCTCGCGAGAAGCGAGCGGGGAATGTCCTGCTCAGCACTACATTGCCGCAGGACATTGGTGATCCGCCCAGCGAAACATCTGAATGTCCTGCTCAGCGAGTGATTAATGTATCGGTGCCGATTGATAGCATTAATGTTCCGCTTGAATGTCCTGCTCAGACGAACATTCTTCTTTGTGTGTCGACTTTACCAAGTTTTACTACATTGCCATCGGTTATAAGGAAGGCGATCTGGTGCGCGATTCTTTGGACATTTCCTTTGGCCATTTTTATTTATAAACACGGTTTGTTTGTTTTTATTCTTATTATTTCCTTTTCTTATTAGAAAAAGGCGCGCAAGGAATTCGGAGAACCGTCGCGTGACAAATACTTCTCGCTGGTAACGCAGTAGCTGCAGCAGAACGAGAGCGGCTTCCTGGTCGGCGATGACGTCACTTACGTCGACTTCTTTATCGCAGAACACGTACTCGCCGTGCGGACGCGACTGCCCGAATTCTTCGATAACTTCCCAGAGGTTGCCGATTCAGTCTTTCCGGAAAAAAGGCAAATTACATATTTAAAAAAAATTGAAAAACCCTTTTAAATCGAGTGAAATTATAAACATTAACAGAACAAAAAATTGTGATTGAACAGGAGATATCTAATAATCAGGTCCTCGAACATCAGAAGAAGATCCACGGTCTGCCAAAAATCAAGAACTACATGGAATCTCGACCAGAAATGCCAATGAAGATCAATTAGCACATTTAATAAAGTAATTCCTGCTTTTTGTTGCTGGTAGTTTTCATTCCTTGCAGATATCCTTTCAGAGAATATTTATAACTGTGTATGTTTGCAGAGGTGGGAATGGGCCCAAAATTAAAAAAAAAATCTATAAAATACGCAGTCCTTGTTGAAGATGTGAACGACCATGTTATAATTTGTTTTGTTCAAGTAAATCGTTGCCTTGTGCATATTCCCATCTGAAGAGCTATCTCTTTTTTCTCTCATTGTCAATCCCTTCTTTCTCTCTATGATTCACTTCGTCTATTTCTCTCTCTCACTCTCTCTCTAATTTGTTCATCTTCTTTCCACTATATCTCCTTATTTTCTTTTCCTCACCACTTCCTCTAAAACTTTTTCTCTCTCTCTCTTTCTCGCTCACTCTTCCACCCTCCGACAAGTACAATAGCAGTCCCCTGGGGTTCTCCCATTCTGACAATAAAAAAATTCTTCCATTATGACAAAAAAAATTAAAGGTTCATGTTCGCATCTACTATCTCTTCCGTCTGCCTCCCCCCCCCTTCGCTGTGGCAAACTCGACGTGGCGTATGAAGTTGCAGAGTGTTTCCGCCCTCCCCCTACTTTCTTTCCAAATATGTATGCCAAAAACAAACCAGCAAACTGTCTGTTTACCGTGCAATGTGTGAATAATAATTCTGCTATGCTTTTCTATCCTTTCAGATTTGCTTCACGACCAGAGGTCGATCTCTCTATCGGTATATGTAAACATGTTTGTGTAGGGAAGCGCAGAAGTTGCAAGAGAGGCGCACGCGTGCTAATAAGCACTGGGGAACCAGAGAGATCTTTCTAGAGGGTGCTGCTCACTTCATCTCTTGTCTCGTCTCTCACTCTCTCACTCTCTCACTCTCTCACTCTCTCACTCTCTCACTCTCTCACTCTCTCACTCTCTCACTCTCTCACTCTCTCACTCTCTCACTCTCTCACTCTCTCACTCTCTCACTCTCTCACTCTCTCACTCTCTCACTCTCTCACTCTCTCACTCTCTCACTCTCTCACTCTCTCACTCTCTCACTCTCTCACTCTCTCACTCTCTCACTCTCTCACTCTCTCACTCTCTCACTCTCTCACTCTCTCACTCTCTCACTCTCTCTGTCTCTCACTCTCTCTGTCTCCCTCCCTCTTTCTTTACTTCTTTCGATCTCTTTCCGTGTTATTTCCAACAACTCTTCCATGTCATCATTGGTGGTTGTGATTCAGCTTTATAGTTAGAGCTCGTATAGTTTATGTCCTTTCTGTCCTTCTACCGTTTCCTTGGCTACAACTCTCGATTCTATGCTCTCTCTCTCTCTCTCTCTCTCTCTCACTTTCCCCCTACCTCTCTCCTTTTCTTTTGCTCTCTCTCTCCCACACCCTCTCTCTCCATTTGGTTCGATAGAAATAGAAGGTCGCCATGTGGACGCGTTCTTGAATTGTGTAGAGAACGGCACAAAAAAATGAGCGAACGCTCATTTCAACATTTAAAAAAAAGCAGAGAAGAAGAGGAAATGCAAACGACACAAACACAGAGGAAAGAGTGCAGAGAGCGAGAGAACTTGTTATAGAGAAAAAATGGAACGCGAAAGAGATTGAGCGAAGGAAGCAGGTGGGGGGGGGGGGGAGAGAGAGAGAGAGAGAGAGAGAGAGAGAGAGAGAGCGAGCCGGAAGGAGATGGAGTTAGTGAAAGAAGGGGAGGCGGAGACTGCTGGAAGAAAATTCAAAGAGAACTGGGAGAATTGAGCATAGTCCAAGTGGAAAGGAGAGGCTCGCTTCGTTATTCTACTACTCAGAAGGGCTGTGAAAGTACGAAAAGGAGAAACTGACACTTAGCGCTGTACTTTTTGTATGTATTTATACCTCGAATTAGTAACATGTTCGTAAATGCATGCTGATCATTTGGAATTTTCTTCTGCTTGTCTCTTTCAATGTATCTTTCTCGCTCTCTCTATCTTTCTCTCTTTCTCGCTACTTCTTTGCCTTTCGCTCATTCCTATTCGCTGATTTTAAATATATAATTAACCATTACTATTTCTCTGCCTTCCAGTATCCGTCCTCATCCTCGTCATGCCCTCTTACAAGTTGCACTACTTTGATGCTCGCGGAGCAGGCGAGATGATCCGCCAGACGTTCGCATACGCTGGCGCCGACTTTGAGGACGTCCGCTACACGAAGGAGCAATTTCCTGCAGCCAAGCCGAGTTAGCTAATACTTATCATATCTATTATTTATCATTACACTCTTTCAGATATGCATTTTCAAAAAGATTATTGACTTCATTGCTACTTTAAAATGTTGATAAAATCCTATCGCCATTGCAGAGATGCCCTTCGGCCAAGTGCCCGTACTCGAAGTGGACGGCAAGATGATTCCGCAGTCCGGCGCCATCGCACGCTACGTTGCCAAGCAGTTTGGTAAGGCGGAACTCTCTCTCTCTCTCTCTCTCTCTCTCTCTCTCTCTTACTTTCTCTCTCGCTCATGCTCTCACATTCACTGTCTCTCCTAGACACACACTCTCTCTCTCTCTCTCACCCTCTCGCCCACACACACACTCTCTCTCTCTCTCTCTCTTTCACACGCACTCTCCCTCAGCTGTCCAAATGTCTAGGCCTCGCTGGCAAGACCGACTTCGAGGCCGCATGGGTGGACGCGATTCTCGACCAGTACAAGGACTACTACGTGCAGGTCCGCGACTGGTACTACGTCGCGCTCGGCTTCAAGGAGGGCGACAAGGTACGGAATTGTTATGTCTTTATTTGAAAATTAATCTTTTCTTGCTTAATAAGGCATGACTATTGTTGGATGTGAATAATATGAGTTATATTGATTCATATGTATTCTTTGCCAGGACGCAACGCTGCGCGATCACGGCGAGCCCGCGCGTGACAAGTTCTTCTCTCTTCTGGTGACGCAGCTGAAGAAGGCCGGCTCCGGCTTCCTGGTCGGCGACTCTCCCACCTACGTCGATTTCCTCATCTCTGACCACGTCGACGTCCTCAACTCGCTCAAGCCGGGCTTCCTCGATGCGTATCCTGAGGTTTCGTAACACGGCCCTTTTTCTTGTCTCGTAAGAGGGAGAGAGAGAAATAGAGAGGCGGAGTAGATAGAGAAAGTGGCAAAGCGAGATGGAATCAGAAAGAGAGAGAGAGAGGGAGAGAAAGAGAGAGAGAGAGAGGGAGAGAGAGGGAGGAATATATTTTCTTCCAGATCATCGAGCACTCGAAGAAGATCACCACCCTGCGGCAGATCAAGGCATGGATCGAGAAGCGCCCAAAAACTCCTTTCTAACAACAAGAGACAACATTCTCTCCATGAGCATATTTATTCCCTGCTTTATGCTGAAGCCCTATCATACTCACTATCTCATTTCGCCTCACCCTTTTTCGAAACTCCTATGCATTCATTATCCGTTTCCATTTCCACTTTCATTGTGATATCCGAAAGCTGCACGGTAATTTATAAGTTTGTCGCAGAAATATCAATTGGCATAAAATACATATACACTCGTCAAATATGTATCATCATGCAACGTGTCCTATAAAACATCTGTGGTTCTTCTTATCACTCATTATTTTGTTTACCAATTTTTTCATAAAAAATAAATTTTCATACAAAAATCGCCTTCTTTAATCGTCCGAACAGCGAAAAATTCTTGTAGTTCTTGAGAAGAGCAAGAAAGATATTTCTGTCAATATTTCATTAACACACATGTCATTCTCTTCATATTTTTGGGCATTCCAAGCAGGAATCCTTGTCTTGGATATGGCGTCACCTTGTCGACTTCTTCCTTTTCCGAAAGATTCTTCATAATTCAAATTCATTGCTTATGTCAACAAATTAATATAACTTTGTATCGTCAGAGACTTTTCTATAGTACTCAAGAAAGAAATGTAAATACCTGGCTGAATTTGGATTTTTTCATAAAGCGGGACCACCTCTAATCGATTTTTGGCCAACTTTGGAAGATAAAAGCAAAAGATTATGTTTTCCTTTAATGTTAGGGAAGAAAGGAAATGCGCCCGTTCTCTTTTTTAACTAAATATTCTACATGCCGCTGTGTGTTTATAGTGTAGAATGGTGATGTTCTAAATATTAAAAAATTAAGACTGAAATAGGGTTGCAGATGCCGCTATAATTAGCAGCTTTTTACGTGCTGAGAAAGATCTGTAACAGCAAGTCGATGCTCAAGTTGCAGTAACTGACGCTTATTTGCTGTTGTTTGCACTTCATTGGCTGTGCATCTTCTTCTTTCTCAAACGCTCAATCGACGAATCGCTACCTAAACGTTTGGATTGCTGTTCATTTTGGACATTGAACAGGCTAAATAACTTACTCCTTTCACATTGCTCTTGTCAGAGCCTACTTTCAAACATTCGCAATTCTTTTAACCTTTCCGTATTACTAATGAATTTATGTTCGAATGTGGTTACGATTCTTAATATTATGTTTTAAAATACAAATGTCCCGCATACTTTCCGCGAGCTTACATTTCTATTGAGTCCCAATAAAGATGTAAGTATATTAAACTAAAATGCATCTGAACACTTGTAGCCGTCCCCTCAAGCCATGGCGGTGCGGGCGCTGGCGCCGATCGGCAACTTTCCAGTTTACGATGACGACGTTCAGCTGGCGCCGAAGGTTCTGGCTGTCTCCGAGCACGCGATCCTCTGGCGCCACCCTCAGCGAATCAACGCGCATAGCGCTGACTTCCCGATGACCTCGAGACGACTTCTGCCCAAGGACGGCAGCATCAACCGGGACATTCCCGTGACCAACGCCTGTATGCACAGTGCGTTCGGCTACTACTATTTCATGACCCCGCTAGCTCCTCTGACATCACCACGACTGTCTCATCATGCAACGTGCGTTCTACCGCTTCCATCGCGCCATAAGCAGGACGTCTTCCAAGCGGCGAGCTTCGCAAGCTCCACCCAGCTCTTCGTGCCCGTTTCTGTCGGCTATTTCAACTTTGCGATCGTCCGTGTCGTCTCGGCGTCAGCTCTCTTTGACAGCGCCGTCACATACGAAGTCTTGCAAGGAACGGCTGGACCTCCGCGTGGAATCGCCCAGGACATCTCGCTCGTCGTCGAGCGATCAACCGATCCAGACCATTACAGTATTCTCGTCTACGAGAACTGGTTCGCCAGGACGGATAAGAAGGTGTCGCGCTACTGCGTTCGCCGAGACGGTGGCGGCGTCATCTCGAGTGATAAAGGCCTGGAATTGGAAGTTCCCTGGTACAAACACCTTACCGGAGATGAAGCGAGCCGGATTCGCGAGATTCTCGGACGTCGCGCTTATTGTGTAGAGTCTGAGATGTTTCGCTATAAATTGCGCGAAGGCAAATGGGAGGCGAAGTCGTTTGAATGTCGCCTCCGATCCATTCATAAGTATGGATACGCCTACTGGTCGCTGCAGCAGTCGACCGTACTCTTCGAGCCGGTCCAAGTCTTCGGCTCTGTTGTTCGGGCCGTCCGCAATCAGCAAGACTCCCCTGTCATCCCATCGCTTATGCTCGTCTTTGAGAGCGGCAAGCAGACAATCTTGCAGACTGCGAAGGTGAAGGAGAGGAAGGACGACAGACACCCTGTGAAAGCGAACTGCAGCGTCGCGTCTTCTCGAGAAGGACGAGTCGTCGTCCGCTTCGAGGGCGCCATCTACGCGGTACTCTTTTCCGTGACTTAATATTTTAATTATTTCTTTATTTCTATAAAACTAACCATAAAGGCTGAAATTCGTTGAAAAGTTAGCAGAATTCTTTGTACTATGAGTGCTTCAGATACAATTAGAGAATAAGTACTAAATTTTAATCATTTATTCTAACAGCAACTATTCATTGTATTGCCAGGGTTTTGTTGTGGGCGCCTTACCAACTCTGGAAGAAGCTGCTCGAGCGGCTTGCTTTGATCTACTCGCTGGGAGACAGCGACAGAATTTGATGAGCAAGCGAGCATTCGATTTCCACTCCTTCATCCAGTTCTGTTCAGCTAATGATATTGATTCTTGACGAAATTAGTGGATATATTCATCAAATTGTGAATTTTTAAAAATGCTTCATGACACGATAAACAAATAAGCAAACCAAAGAAGTGCGTGTGACGCCAACACGATATTTGCGTTGTAATGTCGAAGGAGAATTTTGATTTTGCTTTTTCCTATCGAAAAGAATTAACATTGCCGCGAAAGTGCTTTTTTATCTATAACTACTTTCCCGCTACCCAATCAAAGAATTTTATTTTCAGCAGTGTGTATACGTTGCTTGAATCGGTAATGAGCGAGAGAGTCTCGTTGATGTTTCGCTTGGCATTCTGTTTACACAAAGCGGCTCAAGCGCGTAATTTTCTCTTATTGTCAGTCTCTGGCTCTCTTTCTCTCTCTTTCTCTCTCTTTCTCTTTCTCTCTCTTTCTCTCTCTTTCTCTCTCTTTCTCTCCCTCTCTCTTTCTCTCCCTCTCTCTTTCTCTCTCTCTCTCTCTCTCTCCCCTCTCTTCAGCTGAAAAGTCGCTAACCGTCAATACACTCGTTTTCTTCAAAACCAAATCGGATAAGTAGCTGCTTGTTTTCTTCCCTTTTTTCAAATACCAGCATTTATCTCTGTGCTTCTACCATTCTATTCTTCGATCAGGCATTCTGGTGAACTTCCGAGTGAAGCTTAGCAGAGCAGTCCAAGGCTTCTCTACAAACAAACACATTCATAAAGCTACAAGACGGAGGAACGGCAGGAAAACTTGGCTTCCGCTAACGAAATAAAGAGGTCTTTCTCAAAGATGATACATACTTACTGTCTTTCACCACTGTCTTTCCCTTGCTCTCTGTCCCTCTCTACCAATCTCTCTCTCTGTCTCTCTCTCTCTCTCCCTCTGTCCCTCTCTCTCTCACTCCCTCTCTTCCTCTCTCAGCCTTACTCACTCTCTTTCTCTCAAAATCTCTCCACCCGATGCCATATCATGATTAATGCCTCTCTATTTTGTGCTTGCTGTTCGTGTATTCAGTGTGATCTCATTAAACACTCTAGTTTGACTTTTCATTACACAATCTCTCCTTCTCTCTCCTCTCTTTCTGTCTCTCTGTCTCTGTCTCTCTCTCTCTCTCTACTCTGTCAAGCAGAGAGCAAATCACTCCATGTGGTCGTTGGCTAGAAAAAGGAAGAGTGCTAAAAAAAGTATAGCGATTGATCATTTCGGCACGAAAAAGCAGAGAAGGAAAGGACGCAAATAAGCGAGAGAGTTACGGCTGGAGAGAGCGCAGAGAGCGAGAGCACAATTTGAACTGAGATTACGGGCGGGAAAAAGAGGGCGCGAGATAAGCAGAGGGAGGCGGAGGCGGGCGAAGATGAGTTCAAAAATCGAGGCGAGAACGCATAGGAAGGTAGGGTCTCTGCTGGCAGCTGGCGAATTGTGAGTTGCGTCCTTCTGAAACGAAATGCCCGAAATGCATTCCATACGCTTCTTTGCTTCCTCCCTCATTAGCATAGTCACGTGTTATTAGAATGAAATTGTTTTGTCATTTTGAATTTCGAGTTATTCTCCAGCCGCTAGCTCTTCGTGAGCGGTTGCCACAATCTTGGTGGCAGATTCTTTAAGTGTTATAGAATATTTCTAAGTGAATTATTCATTTTATTGGAATCTTTTCGCATGTTCCGTTGATGTTCTAATCATGACATAAGAAAAATTCTAAGAGAATTGTAGATCACAGCACCCGCCATTGAATTCTAATTCGTACTTCCTCTTTTTCATTGCTCTTTCTCTCCTCTCTTCAATGTTCTCTTCATTCTCTCTCTCTCTCTCTCTCTCTCTCGCATTGGCGAGATCAGTCGAGACCATGGAGCCTCTCCCGACTGACCTCTCCCGCCGATGAGCGAGAGAGAGAGAGGGCAAGAGTCACTCGCCCCACTCCTTCCCTCCCTTGCTTCCTATGCCACTCCGTTTGACTAGCTCTCTCATTGCATGTGCCTTCGTCATTCTCCCACAAGTTCCTTTATTTGTTGAATGACTGGCATCTTACCATTACTATTTCATTCCGTTTGGTTCTCACATCAG
This sequence comes from Allodiplogaster sudhausi, assembly GCA_945643635.1. Lineage (NCBI taxonomy): Eukaryota > Metazoa > Nematoda > Chromadorea > Rhabditida > Diplogasteridae > Allodiplogaster > Allodiplogaster sudhausi. The sequence goes on along the minus strand of CALZFC010000018.1, from coordinate 2,789,756 downwards.
CTCGAATAGACTATTCAGTCATTGCAATCTTTCGATCGCCAATATAAGGTGTTGTCGTTTTGCATAATAATATATATCAACACTTACAGTGTCGATCCCGTGAAGATGCCCTCCTACAAGTTCCACTACTTTGACGGCCGTGGCACGGGCGAAGTCGTCCGCCAGATCTTCCAATTTGCTGGCGCCGAGTACGAGGACGTCCGCTACTCTCTCGAGCAGTGGCCGGCTGTCAAGTCGAGTCAGTTTATTCTGGTATCTGTGGATGAGCAACAGTCAACAAGTAATTTATCATTGGTTAACGTTTTGAATTACATTTTGATCTATCATTAATTCGAGATTGACGATATTGTGCTGTATTCAGAGTTCCCCTTCGGTCAGCTGCCCGTGCTCGAAGTGGATGGCAAGATGATTCCACAGTCAGCTGCCATCTCGCGCTTCGTCGCCAAGCAGCACGGTTAGACTGATATTTCTCACTCACTTTCTCTCTCCTTCTCTCCCTTTCTCCCCTCTCTCTCTCTCTCTCTCGGTCTCTCATCTTTCTCGTCTCTTCTCCCCCCTCTCTCCCCCTCTCACTCTCTCACTCTCGCCCTCTGTGTCTCGTCTTTCTCCTCTCTTATTCTCTGTGGCCTTCCATACCAATTATATTCCTCGGTGGGTGTTTTCCAAACACTTGTTTTTTCTACCTATTTTTCCCAACGCCAACAACTGCAGTCGTGTTGTCTTGCAGGCCTGGCGGGCAAGAACGACTTGGACGCTGCTTGGGTGGATGCGCTCGTCGACCAGTACAAGGACTACTACGCCGAGTTCAAGGACTGGTACTACGTCGTGCTCAGCTTCCAGGAGGGAGACAAGGTGCAGAATCATATTTGAATCATAAAAAAAGAAGTCATTTTTGAAAACGTACAGAGATAACGTGCAACTCTCGCTTCTCTTCATTTATCGAATTATATCTCGACGTTTCAAGTAAAATTTAGTTGTACGTATAATTTAAATGAAAATTAGGAAAAATGGAATCTCTCTGCTTCTTTTTCTTATTTTTGCGTTATTTTGCCTTCATTCAGTTTGAGTACCTTCTGAAAATGTGCGCATCTTTCTTAGGTCGAGTCGCTGAAGAAGCACGGCGAGCCGGCTCGCGACAAGTTCTACCCTCTGCTCGTCTCGCAGCTCAAGAAGACCGGCTCGGGCTTCCTGGTCGGCGACTCGGTCACCTTCGTCGACTTCCTCATTGCTGACCATGTCGACGTGGTCCTTTCCATTGCTCCCAACTTATTCGACGCTTATCCCGAGGTTGGGAGAGAGAGAACGAGAGAGAAAGAGCGAGAGAGAGAGTTAGAGAGAGGAGGAATATATTCCGAACTAAGAAGGGATGATTAAAAGTTAGAGAAAATAGAAGAGGACTACCACGCGATAGAAAGAGTGATAAGGAGATAAGCGGGAGCGGCAAAAAGAAAAAAATGAGATATAACAGGGGAGATAATGAGAGCAAGGGATAAAGAAAGAGAATAAAGTGTTTCTTAACAGATCATCGAGCACTCGAAGAAGATCTCCGCCCTCCCGCAGATCAAGGCCTGGATCGAGAAGCGTAACAAGACGCCGTGGTAGTGCGCGCCATTCCCTCCATGATCTCTCTCTCTTTCTCTCCTCTCTCTCTCCTCTCTCTCTCTCTCTCCTCTCGCCTCTCTCTCTCTCTCTTTCTCTTTCTCTTTCTTGTATTTTGTTTTCCTTGTATGTAGTCTTTTTGCGATTAGCAGTATGATTTATTTAAGAAGCATGTGCCTTTCTGTGCTGACTGCGCTTATCCCGAGGTTGGGAGAGAGAGAACGAGAGAGAAAGAGCGAGAGAGAGAGTTAGAGAGAGGAGGAATATATTCCGAACTAAGAAGGGATGATTAAAAGTTAGAGAAAATAGAAGAGGACTACCACGCGATAGAAAGAGTGATAAGGAGATAAGCGGGAGCGGCAAAAAGAAAAAAATGAGATATAACAGGGGAGATAATGAGAGCAAGGGATAAAGAAAGAGAATAAAGTGTTTCTTAACAGATCATCGAGCACTCGAAGAAGATCTCCGCCCTCCCGCAGATCAAGGCCTGGATCGAGAAGCGTAACAAGACGCCGTGGTAGTGCGCGCCATTCCCTCCATGATCTCTCTCTCTTTCTCTCCTCTCTCTCTCCTCTCTCTCTCTCTCTCCTCTCGCCTCTCTCTCTCTCTCTTTCTCTTTCTCTTTCTTGTGTTTTGTTTTCCTTGTATGTAGTCTTTTTGCGATTAGCAGTATGATTTATTTAAGAAGCATGTGCCTTTCTGTGCTGAATTGCAATAATCTTTCAGAATAAAACATTACTTCAAAAATTGAAGCGAGAAACAATAACTAGCAAGAAACACATGCTTATTGTACACTCTAGTCTTGGTCGAGTTCTACACCTGCGCACATTTTTTTTTATACTTTGGCCAACTTGATTGGGGCGTTGAATGTGGCGAAACCGGGGCGACATCTCTTGCTCTTTTCATCGCTTAACTTTTTATCTATATCTCTGTCTCTCTCTCTCATTCTCTCTGACTTTCATTCTCTCATTTTATCACACTATTTTTCTCTTTTATCCCTCTTGTTTTTTCCCACTTCTATTGTCCCATTCATACATCATTGTCGCCAATTTAGAGTTGCTTTTTGATAGAGAGAGACGGGGAAACCGAGAGGGGGGGGGGGGGGGGGGTGGAGAGAAAACGAGAGAGCAGAGGAGGCTGGGAGAGAAAGAGACATGAAGCTAGAGGAACTGTTCGAAACTCGTGCAGAGTAATTCCAGAGACTCCGCTCGACACACCGATCAGATACTTAAATTCGCATCTCAAGTGAATCAATGTTTTATTTATCAATTTCACAATCTAACAATTAAACTTCTCACAAAGATCGTATCGTCAATTCCTCTGATTCCGTGGAGAAGAAGGAGAGCACAGATCCGCTGTTCGCAAGCGAATCCGAGTTGTGACGATCTCTTCGTATCCGAGACAATAATCCGAGTTCTGACGATCTATGAAGTTGTGATTCATCAATCTATGTATTTAATCAATGTTTAAAAAAGTAGATTTTCATGTTGATCTCACTTTAAATAGTACTTATTGAAAAAGTCCTCGTCCAGACTATTACGCGTTAAAGTTGCAGACAAACAATACTTGCGATTCAAATCCCTATTTACAATTTCTGCGGTGGTTGTCACACCGGAAACCTGTTTTCTTGTTCAACTACCTCCGCCTTTAGGTTCTCCATTCTAAATTTATTGTTTTAAAACAACAATTGGAATTGTTACACCAAAAATCTCAATAAAACTAATTGTAAGTAATGTCATGGAGGGCAGCCGTAACGCTAAAGGTTAATGGCTCCGCCCCCAAATGGGCGGCAGCGCCATGCCGGTTCAAGCCGGCTGGCAGAGTGAAAGGACATCACCATGTGAGGGGGCTGCCTCCTTCCCCTCTCTGCCCTTTCCCCTCCGCTCTACGATTATAACCTTGCGTAATAAAGGAGATGTAAGAGAGACCCACGTCCTGCTACATCTTATGGAATCATATGCGACATACACCGGCAGCATATGACAGTAACGCGGCGCTGTTTTATGATCGAATTTCTTCTTGCGTACTGGACTGTGCGTATGCTTTGCAAACCTGTTCAGCAAAAATTAATAAATACTCTCGTATAATTTTGACTTCTGTCAGATACGAACAATGCTTACAGTATTATCGTGAAACTTATGCCATAAATTGAATTTTTCGGAACATTTTATCGGTAAGGGACCCTGTACCGGGTTCTTCTCCCTATGCTGTGTATGAACAGGACAACAACATTAATCAACGACACGGCATATGTTTATCGGCAGAGTTCAGTGGTTCAGTTGGTAGAAGAAGTGAAGTGATTGATAGAAAAGAAGGAGGAGACGACGGGGACGATGGGCGGGGCTTAGGTTCGCCAGAACAGACCCATAATTCATCTTCGCTTGGCCTCTTCTCTCCATTCACAAGAACCGCTCCGCCAGAAGTCGCAGATAGTCCCGGTCAACGTTGATGCGGCTGAAATTGTGAGGAACGGTACACAATATTGACTATCACTGATATGTATAAGAGCTAATTATTTTAACTTTTATATTCAACAAAATTTCCCGTGTACAATAAATAATTGATGATCTTTAAACGATATAGAAACAGTGGTGATCAATGGCCATAGTTTTTTCTGGTTCGTCTTCTGGTCATTCGACCAGAAGACGAACCACCGGTTGTGGATAAGCGAAGATGGCCGAAGTGAACTCATTCCAATAAAAGAAAAAAAGGTAAAATAATTGGAAGTGCACACGCCCTCTCCTCGCATCGAAACAAATCATTTACATACATATATGTATCTAATTCCCAAACTTGTGGATCCAAAACAGGAAAAAGTAAAATATCATTTCTCCACAGTACCAATCGATCTCGATATACGACATCAAAATTTTCCAATTCTTTATATGGCTCCCTTCAATGGTTCCCTTATATGAACTGATTTATTCAGCCAAGTCATAAATGAGGGACGAAAAAAATTGATCAAAAAGAAGTGACCCTCCTTGAACAGCAAATTTATTCTAAACAGAATCGCGCTGTTTTCTGCCGCAGCAGACATGACGCCGCTGTCGACTTAAAACAGAAGGGAAAAGGCAACCAGCCGCCGGGGAAGAGATTAGATGATAAAAATGAGTCTGAAGGCAGCTTTTATCTCAGCCGTGAATTTATCATGTTTCTTTAAGTCCAACCAAATTTCTATCTAATTTCTACCATATTTCGCGATATTTTCAATAAGAGATCAAAGTACCAGATAGCTTTCTGACAGATAGCACGAACTCCATTATTAATCAGATCATCATAAACTCTAATGTTCGGAACCCTAGAGGGACTTTATAAGTCAAAATTTTAGACTTTTGATACTTTCCTCTTTGATGTTCTTTTTAAAAGAAATATCCAATAGTTTCGTTAATTAATTCGAGACGTTTTAGTGAAATTTTACAGTTTTGCTAAATTGCAGCTAATTAATTGTCAAAATTCGAGGATACATCTCAAGAGCACGGAAGAAAGGCCAAGGTATCAAATTGAAAAGGTATTAACAAAGTCCTCGTAAAAAAAAAATATTGTTAAAAATTCTCATGTTTTAAATAAAAAATCGGACTTTTTTGAAAATTTTAAAGTTTTCAAAAAGTGAGAGCTTGGCGAGCAAGTGAAGCTATTTAATGTGCGGTTAGGGCACTTTGTACTGATTTTTACAACTTTTATAACCATATTTTTATTCGTGAATTTGTGTGAAAATATCCCTAATGATCCTCTAGGAAATGGGAAAAACAAGGTTTATAATTCTTTTCCGAATTGTATGTAGCCCAGAGATGCAAATACGATTTTTTTTCTGATAAATCTCATTATTATTCGTCTTCGAGTGAAACTATCATCACAGGCAAGAGTCAGGAGTGATTGGAGTGTAAGGCCCGTTGAGGTGACTCCTTCCTTGCTCTTCCCCCCCCCCCCCTTCGCGTACAACTTTTCCTTATATTTTAACGCCAACTCATTGAAGGCATCTAGTCGGCCGTCGACCTGAGGAAGAAGTTCATCGCAGAGGTCTTTCTTTCGAGTGCTGACCAAACTAAGGATCAGTTTCATTGATTTGGAATAAAGACTCTACAGTATTATTTAATTGTTTATGAATCTTTGCATAGTATAATTATACTGATAGGACGTTGAAAAGTACTCTTTCCCTTGGTTTCACTGTCATTCCTATTCAAAAGCATGGCCGAAGTAAGACAAAAGTACTATCTGGAATGTGAAGTTCAAGTAGTACATAAAGAAGCAACCGTAAAATTTTCAAAAATCGTTTGAATATATACATTACATTAGAACTTAAAATATGCACTTTTGGTACATGCAATTGTAGATCGTAGCATTTGAATGCTTATACTCATGCAGTAGCCAGTGGAGAGAAATTCACTAACCAGTAGATGTGGGAATCTTAATATTGGCTAACAACAAGTCTTTGCACTTCAGGACACGAAGTTTGCAGCAGAACTACCGGAAGAGGCTAAATCAATCATGTACTTTTTGCGCCCTTCGATAATGTGCAGCTGCCAACGCAGGAATTCGATGACAGGGTCAACATGCTTTTATCTCTTACTGATATCAATTAATTTATCGCATAGTTGGTTGCTTTTATGAAAACATTTATATACATTTAAATATATAGTAATATATGTTTAAATTATTATTGGTAAATGAATGTTGTTTGAATGGTTAATATTCACTCCATGCTCAGCACTCGGTTTCGGCGACGTCTCCGGCCGTTCTTGCAAAGTCGAAGGCATTTCAATTGGAAGTGATAGGAAGTGGAGGTGCGTGATTTCTCGCAGAAAGTCGCAGCCAACGTCATTTCTCTCTGAGTTGTGAAATAAAGTGAGCATCTCAAGAAACATTTAATACACACATTAACTTATGCTACTCGAGTGAAGAAACTCGTTTTCTTTAATATTCTGACCTGAATAATTATCGAGAATAAATTGATTGGGATACAAAGGAGGTATATCATGAAAATAATCAGCAAACTTCTGTGGGAAATTTATAAAATACGGTAAATTACATATGTGAGATTTCGAATTGCCCCAGCCCACACTATTTTCACTCAGGTTTGTGCAACCTGCGAAACAAAAACAAAATTGAAGAACTTTTAATGCAAACAAAGTTACGAAAGAATTCCGTCAGTTGAACAAATGATCTTTGTGAGAAGTTTCGTGGTTCCACTTTTTTGATTGTGAAATTGATAAGGGGACGGAACAGAAAACAAAGAATGGACAAGCAGGAGAAACAGAGAAGGAGAGTGAGATCATTAAAACATGATGACAAGTACAACTCTAGTATCAGGCCGGATTGTGGAGTGGAGTCTCTGCATTATTGCGGTATAGTTTCTAACTGTCGATTTTGCTTTGTCTCTTTCTCTCCCAGTCTCCCTCTCTCTTCCCTCTCTCTCATTCATGGACCAGATCTAAATTGCCGTCCATGATGGGCGTGCAAGGAGGGAGAGGTGGAGAAAATTAGAGGGACATACATATGTAAGAGAGGCAAAGTGTGCGATAGAATCACAGAATGAAAGAGAGTGAAGTAGAAGAAAGAGAGGCAGAGACACAGACAAAGAGAGTGAAGAATAAGGGTGAGAGGTAGAGAGAGAGAAGAGAGGGTGAGAGAACCAGAGTGTTGCCCTAATTTTGCCCCAC
>CALZFC010000018.1:2647500-2780000 GCA_945643635.1 Allodiplogaster sudhausi | reverse complement strand
CTTCGCTGTGGCCGGTGTCGAGTACGAGGACATTCGTATTCCCAAGGACAAGTGGCCGAGCGAGTACAAGCCGAGTCAGTCACTCTCACCTGTTTCATCTAAATTAGATTGAAATGAGAGATTGCCAGTGAAAAAATTGAAGAATAACATGATTTGTGTATTTAAAAGAAGAATAGGGTAAGAATTTATAAAGAGAGACTGAGTAAAAAAAGTAAATTTGCAGAGTTCCCTTTCGGCCAAGTGCCCATCCTCGAAGTGGACGGCAAGTTCATTCCTCAGTCCACAGCCATCGCTCGCTATCTCGCCAAGCAGTTTGGTTAGTTAATTGAGTTTTGTTATTAGCAAATTTATTTTATTTTATTTTCGTTTCAGGTAATTAAATTAATTAATTAATTATTTTTAAGGAATCTATGAAATATTAATTTTTTCCTCGCTTTTCAGGCCTCGCAGGCAAGGATGACTTTGATGCCGCATGGGTGGACGCCATCGCCGACCAGTTCAAGGACTACTACGCCGAGTTCTCGCGCTGGTACTACGTGCATTTCGGCTTTCGCGAGGGAGATAAGGTTGGAAAATGGAGTTTCCTTTTTAAATGAATGTATATAAATGTTGATAAAAATATTTTTAAATTATAATTATATTCCAATGCTTGATGTCTTCAAGGAGACAACGAAGAAGGAGTTTGGCGAGCCGGCGCGCGACAAGTTCTACCCGTTGCTCGTTGGCCAACTGAAGAAGAGCGGCAGCGGTTTCCTTGTTGGCAACTCGCTGACGTTCATCGATCTTCTCATCGCTGAGCACGTCGCCACTCTTCGCGAAGTCTTCCCGGGCTTCCTCGACGAGTATCCGGAGGTGATTAGTGCAAAGCACCTGTATGCAAGGCATTTCAATTTCACTATGCATGTGTATGTACATAAGCACATGAGAAGCTTTACAGATACATACAGTCCCGCCCAACATTTCAGGTACATAAATTAATTAGATTAATTAGATTAATTTAAATAATTTCAATTAGAATTTGAGCGATATTACTCACTTTTACGCAGTTTCTTGTGTATGTTATGGTGGTTTCGACATGCTGAACAAGTACATACAGTCAAATTTAAAAAAAAGCTCAAATAACCGTTTAAAAACGAATTCGGCCGGTTTTAGGAGAGTCATGGCCGTCTTTTAGGTGTCTTCGATAACACAAGATCGACAGCACCTAAAAGACGGTCATGATCCTCCTAAAACCGGCCGAATTCGTTTTTAAACGGTCATTTGAGATTCTTTTTAAAATCTGACTGTATGTACTTGTTCAGCATGTCAAAAACCACCCTAACAAACACAAGAAACAGCCTAAAAGTGCCTAATATCGCTCAAATTCCAATTGAAATTATTTAAATTAATCTAATTAATCTAATTAATTTATGTACCTGAAATGTTGGGCGGGACTGTACATAGGTATGTAATTACGAAATTTACTACACCCACGAATTTTACAATTTGTCCTCGCGCATTGGAGATGACAAGTCAAACTAGAAGTATTAAAGGTTCTCGCGCACTCTGAGAAGATTCGCAGCATTCCGGCAGTCAAGGCGTGGATCGAGAAGCGACCCAAGAATGCCATGTAATTCGAGAGATGAATATGCCGATTAAATATATTAATGCATTCGGAAAGTGACCCCGTTAAGTGAACTTTCACGTTTCCCTCTTTTTTCCGTTTCTCACAAAAAGTAACAATAGTTATTATCTCTATATGCGCTTATTGTTTTTTTATATGTACTGATTGTGTCGCAACATTGAATAAATTTGATCTTCTTTGATGAGTTTCTTTTGCAAAATAAAATAATTGGCGGCCGCTTTCGACCGATAAACTATAAAACATGTCATATTGTTACATTACATCGTTAATTAATTAGTGTTTGTACTCGTAGGATAAAATGATAATCTACTTCTGCGACTTATGATGAGCCGCGAATTCACAAATTTTAAGCGTGTGTAGTATTAAAGTCTTTTTTTCAGTTTTCATCTTTATTACCACTTATTAAATGTACAAGAAATGCATAAATTTATAGATTCCATATAAGCATGCGGGCTACTTTGTCTATCATATCACAATGGGGTTGGGGATAATATTGCAGGCAGAGAAGGGGGAGAAAGAGACTGCTCGCAAAAACGAGACAGACAATGTTCCTCTATTTTTCGGATGAGAGAGAGAAAAAACCACTTGTTGAAAATAAAGAAAACATCGGTTGCTGATTAGCGGTTCATTGAATCGACGAATACACGCAAATGCATACCAAAATTGAATGAAAAAATGCAGTGGCTATTAAACTAATTTAATGGAGAATATCCCAGCACATACAATTTCCTCTGCTTTTGCTCTAAAACTGCAGCTGCTGCTATCCATAATACTTGAGTGTAAAATAGAGCAAACGAGAGAAAATCTCTTTGTATATTTTGTCACAATAGAGACGGGCAAAAAGAGCGATGCCCTCATCTAGTACATGTAGTCTGCTCGGGAGGAAAGGCATTTAGCACACGAGAGCTACGCTGCTGCTATCTGATTGCTATAGCATTGCTAACTCATTCATAGACATCAGTAATGACAATCCAATCGAACAATAGCAGCTTCGTTATTGCGATACGCAACAAAAGAGTAGAATAAATGAATGAGGAAAAGTAAAAAAAAAAAATGAGAGCGATGACAACAATTGCTATCTATGGCATTCTTTTTTTTCTCCAAACAAGCGGGAATCCTGGACAGATCGTGTGTGTGGCGGTTGTAATTGAGGATGGAAGGGAGAAGTACCCAGGTATAGGGAGGGAGAGGGGTTTAGAGGGAAGAGAGAGAAAGAGAGAAAGTGAGAGGGAGAGAGAGCGAAGAAGGCTAGGGACAAAGTAGAAAGGCGAGAGAATACAGCAGGCGTGAGGGCATTTGTGCGGAATGTTCGAGAAGTCGTTGAGGTGATCGTGTTGTGTGTGTGTTGTGTTCGAATGGGGAGAGAGAGAGGGTAGGTCGGGAAGGCAGCGACTCGTTCTTGGCGGACTTCTTCACCGTCAGCATCGAAGCCGACTTAGACGTCCCTGAAAAGAAATGAAAAATTATTATGACGTCACTCCATATTCTCTCGCAAAACTTGCTGGAAAGACTGCGGAACACTACCGATTTTTTTTGAATTTTGTTGTGGCGTCTCTGTCAAATACATCCGGGTTCGTCATAGGGACAAAGGGCGAAAGATCACGAATTTAAAAATAAAATTTTCAGCTAATAAAAAAACTGACGAAGTCTCGAGCGAGTTGTCGAAGATGTACTTCATGACTTCGTGGTTGGCATGGACGCCGGCGGCCGCTTGCGAGGCGCAGACGCCTCCGGTGTGCGAGGGCGGCGAGGGGGACGAGGGCGCCTTGGGCGGCGGTGGCGTCGTGCCGGTGGACGGGTGGGCGGAGCTTGTCGTCGAGGAGGCGGAGCCATTCGACGAAGCGGGGGTGTGGCCATCGCGCAGTGCGATCGAAAGCGTCGCATTGTGGCTGGGCGACGAGTCATTAACGGCGACCGTGGAGACGTGGTGGTGGTTGTGTGGTTGTTGCTGTTGATGATGCTGGAGACGCTCCATGCTGCCAGGAGAGGGCATCTGGAACGATTGACTAAATTAATGATTGATTTTCAAATTTGTTTCCAATTTTTCACTTTTTGCTCGACATGACATCCGTAAATTTGCGTCAAACTTCGTGCCATCAGGAATAGTATATCGATTCCTGCCCAGGACTTTTGGCGCGAAATTTGAACGCTATTTTGGCGCGAAATTTGAACGCTATATTTACGGCATATGGAAGATGAGCGTGTCATGGAGAAAACGTCATCTCGCTCGCCTCGTCAATGGTGGCCTCGAGATGGGAAGAGGCGGTGGAGATGCCCGAGGACGAGGAGCAGAACGAGTCGGAGGACGCGGCGGTCGAGCTCTGCGAGTGGCGGCGGCTGTGCTGATGCTGCAACTGCAAAAAGTACATTTTATCATTGATACTATTATTTTATTATTATATGTATCTTGAATAATATAATTTTAAATCCAATTGCATTCATGATCATTCATGAATTTATATAATTCAACATATTTTGTAGGTTAAAAAAAATGTAAATAAAAAAGAAAATACCTGATCATTGAGGCGCGCGTTGATCTTGCCACGCGACGAGCCGCCGGCCGATGAAGCGCCGCCGACATTCCACGAGAATCGCTTGATGATACCGCCGTAGAGACCGCCGCCGGCGCCGGCCGCCGTGCCATTCGCGCCGCTCGTCTTTCCGCCCGAGGCGCCGCGCGGCACATCGACGATGCCGTCCGAGGTGTGGTAGCGACGCTCGAAGCGGCGACCACCTGGAAATTAATTTTTAAATTAACTTATATATTATTTAATTTTATTTATAACAACGTCTTTTCTCTTTTTTTTCAAAAGAAATTGTTCAAAAGAATTGATCATTTTAGTTTTTGTTTATCATATAAAATATAAATAAATACACAAAATTAATTTCTTAATTTCTCACCGTTTACTGCGCCATTCCCACGGTCGCTCGCGGTTCCGCCGCCTCCCGCCGCGCCATTGCTCGTGACACTGACGTCGTCCTCCTCGATGCTCGTGACGAGGAGGGCGGGGCTTCCGCTGCCGGCGCCGCACGGTCCGTCGACGTCGGGCGACGCGCTGCCGCACAACCTGGCGTTCTCGAGGGGCGTGCCGCCGCGGCCGCCGAGGGAGACAGCCGGAGAGGCGCGGCCTGACAATGAGAAAGGATTTTATTTAGATCTTTTTTTTCTATTTTTTTACGTGTTCAACTGCTTCAACTTAAAAAAATTTGAGAAAAATTTACTCCTTTAAAGAACAACGAAGAATGGATAAATGAACACACCCTGCGGAGTGCCTCTTCCGGGAGTTGTCATGGCAGAAGACGACTCGCGGCGGCCACTCACTGGCGGAGAAGGGCTGCGCGAGTCGTTGTAGTCGCCGGAGGCAGCAGAGACGGCCGAGGCCGCGGCGTCCGCGTGGATCTCGGCCCAGAAGAGTTGCTGCGAGAACGGCCGGCGCCGGGCTCTGAGAGAAGAAGAGAGTGTGGAAAGAATGAGAGAAAGAGCGAGAGCGAGAGAAGAGGAAGAGAGAGGAGCAGGGAAAGAGATAGCGGGAAAGAGAGAGAGAGAGAGAGAGAGAGAGAGAGAGGAGCAGGGAAAGAGAAAGAGGGAAAGAGAGATAGAGAGTGAGAGGAGCAGGAAAAGAGATAGAGTGAAAGGGAGATAGAGAGAAGAGTAGAGAAAGAGAGGAATATCCTCACCTGGACTCTGCGCCCTCCCTGGCCGAACGGAGAGATGCAAGTCGATGCTGCTCTTGCTGCTGCACATTGGCGTCGCGTTGCATGAAGCAACGCTCAGTTTGTGGCTCCTAAGAAATGTTTTTTTTTACTTTGTTCAAAAACTAAACTCAATCTCATTAGTATTCTGCTTGCTTAATTAAAATTTAGTTAAAGGAAGTATCCGGCGAATAATTCTACAGTAGCGCTAGAGCACGAGTTTGAATGCGCGCGCTCATAAAGTTGCCTGTCGTTCGGTCGAGAGAGCATGTGAAATAGGAGTGCGGCTCTGACCTACCGGAACTAATTCTCTACCCGCCATTTTTCACGTTACTATTGCTCAGAATATAATGCAAGAAAATCGCTCAAACTTTCTGGATATATGTTTTACGCCAAGATGAACTTGTTTACATAGAACAAAAACATAGGTTAATTATTCCCCGGATACCTCCTTTAATTAATAAATAAAAAGAAGATCGGATAAAATACCGTGGCGGTAGTCGTGCGTCGCCAGCAGAAGAGTGCGCTCTGTCTCGGTCGATTTGCTCGGTGGACGAGAGGCCGGCGGTGCTCTTGCGCAGCTCGCACAGCCCTAGGAATTTTTTTATTTTATTAATTTCTTTCTATGTATTATTGCTGTTAATTTTACTTGGTCAACAAAATTTAGAGATAAATGATTAGCATATATTTTTTTATAAACTAATAAAAATAAAAATGAAACATAATAAAGAAAACGCTACCAGGATGCCCCGAAGCCGCCGCAGCGGCCGCCGCGACGACCTGCGAGTCCATGGAGTTGCTCTTGCGATGAGCCACGAGCATGTGCTGCGTGAGCATGGCGGACGAGGAGGGCGCGGCGGCGACGGCAGCCGACGGAAGGACGCCCGCGGCAGACGAGCCTTCCATGAACAGGCGGCCAGAGCTGAACAATCAGGATAATCATTATGGTGAAGCAGACGAAAATCCATCTTTAATATATATATATATAGTACGCTATTATTAAAATTTATTTTTTTTTCAATTTTAATTTTTAGATATCTTTTTCATATGGCACACGTGGTTTTATTTTCTATCTGTCTCATAAAACAGTTTGGGATTTCTCCGGATTTCGCTATTGTCGATAAGTTATGGGTTGCATATGCAAATATATTAAATTCATTCGTGACCTATTATGTTTGGCGAAGCTATATTTGTTCATTCTTGCATCGATTTCTATTACTCTTGCTCACTTTCCTCTCTCTCTTTCTCTCTCTCTCTCTCTCTCTCTCTCTCTCTTTCTTTCCTTTCTCTCTCTCTGTTCTCTTTTACTGTCTCACTTCTCTACTCTCGCTCTTCTGCCTCTCTTTCTCTCTCTTTCTCCCTCTCTCTCTCTCTCACCCTGAATGTCTCATAGCAGCCGCTTCAGCCGCCGCGTGCTCGGGCGTGAGTTTGGGGAGTGAGTTGAACTCGTCCCTCGCCATCTGCAGCATCTCGAGCCAGTGCCTCGTCTCTTCGAGTCCGGCCGTGAAGACGAGGAAGAGAGCGGAAGGCGTGAAGAAGTCGTTCATGTACATCACGTAGAAGCCGGCGCCTGGGCAGAGGAGAAAGTTCGCTTTGCTTTACTTTTTCATCTTAGAAATCGCCAATGTTATCTCGCAGCAAGCTTTCAGGTCTTCATCTTCAATTGTACCCAACTTTCCATCAGATATTCGTTTTATCATCGAAATATTCTTTTTACGAGGAACGAACATTCCTTCTCACTCCTTCGTTCGACCCACTCTCTTATTTATCCCCACTCTATCCCCTTCTCTCTCTCTCTATCTCTCTCTCTTACTCTTTCTCTCTCCCTCTTACTCTTTTCTATCTCTCTCTCTTACTCTTTCTCTCTCTTACTCTTTCTCTGTCTCTCTCTCTCTCTTACTCCTTCTCTCTTTCTCTCTCCCTCCACTAACTCGGTTCAGTCTGATATCCGAAGAAGACGCGTGTGATGTGCATGGGCGGCCGTGCAATCCTGAGCCGGTCTCCCTTCCTGCTCACTGGCCGACACATCAGCAGCAGATCCGTGAAGATGAAGCAGGTCATGTCGGCCTGAGTTATTTATTTTCCAATTTTCTCCAAATTAAAACAAATTTCTACTGACACTGATGAATTTATGTATCCTATTTTATCAATAGCATTCTTGTGTCTGTACAAGTTTAATATAATAAAGAAAAAATCCACTTCGGTTGCGTAATAATTATGCCTTAATAGCTACTAGCAATTTTTTTAATTATCAGTAAAGAGTAAATTTAAACACGAATGCTAACCTTGGTCGCATTCCTGCCCTCCTTGACTTTGACGTCTCCCTTGTGGAGGACACGCCGCGGCAGCTGGCCAGCCACGCCAGGCATCGCCATGGCCAAGTCGATCTTCAGACGAGGAGCCGGCATCCCGGGAGGGAGAGGAGGCATGTTAGAGGAGGCCTGGACAGACAGAGAGAGGTGTATACAGAATTACTTTACATACTTAATTATGTTATATATATGCACATAAATATTCTTTATTATAAATTTCACAACTAGAGCCTAGCATCCATCTTTCTCTGTCCCCTTCTTCGTTCCTATTTTGTATCATCATCGGAAGGGTGGGAAACTCAGGGAATATGCGTAGACACGCCCGATAGCAAGCGATGTCTCTCAATGAAATTCCCATGGTATTTAGAAAAGGGAATTCACTTTCTCATGAAGGCAAGAAAACTTGTAGTAAATCTGGCGAGTGGGAACAGAAAGAATGCCGTGAAAGTTTATGGTTGGTGCCCGATTCGACTAGGCGATGAAGAATAAGAAGAAGGCCGCTGACCTTCTCAAAGTCGTCGGCCTCGATGTAGTCGCAGCCATCGATCGTCTGCATGAGAGCGCCCAGCCTCAGGCGCATGTCGTTGTTGTTCAGTTCGATGTTCAGCCGGTGCGTCGCGTCCGAAGCCTCGGCCAGCATCTGCTGAAGACGCTCTCGCTCTTCCGTCTCGGTCGAGTTGCGGAGGACGGCCTCAAATTAATCAATTTAATCATATTATTATTCAATTTGATTTATCATAATTAGTTATACATTGCCAATTTCAGATCAGAGATGCCGCCAAGAAAATATGATTTTTGGCACATAATTAGCAGAGCTGTTAAACGTTCGTTCGTTCGTCAAAATAGAAATTTTTGATTATGGCAAATAAAAAATTACTCATAAAAGAATTATTCTATAGTCAAATAAAGCTGAACTAAAACTACATAGGCACAAACTATTTTCATAATTATTTTTCTATCAATTACAAAACGAAATACAACGAACCTTGAGTAGGAGACTGTAGCGAGTGAGCCGTTGCATTGGACAAGTGAGCGTATCGATGAGCTTCATCCGCCGCATCGTGTCCTGCTGCTCCGCCCACTTCAAACATCCTTTTCTTTTTTCGTCATTAATTTTCCAAAATATAATATATATTTATATATTATTGTTTTTAGTCATTTTTTAAAATTAATATCATATGGATATATTTGATAATGTGAATGATTTTTTTTGAATGATTGACAATGTTATGTTTGTGCATGAATAATATGCAAACAGAAAAATTTCCAAAATCAATTAATTAGTAAAGAAAATAATTGCAAAGAAGCCAACCTGAACAAACTCGCGAAAGAGATCGTTGTTCTTGAGCGCATGCTGAGTGTAGGCGTGAGTGTGGTCGTGTTTGATGTTGAAGTGGCAGTAGGGGCTGCTCCAGAGGGCGAAGCCAGCGAAGCCTGGCCACATCTCGCACGGGTCCAGCGGGCAGCTGGACTCTCTGTATTGTTTTATAGTTATTTTCTTAATTCTTACACCACTCTCCAGCTTCCCTTTAATGATTTAACAGAAATATATTTTAAAATAAAATTTACATTTTATTTATATAAAAAAAATATTACCTGCTCTTGCGCAGCATCGGAAAGCATGCTCGCTCCCAGAAGGTCAGATTCGCCTGGTAGAGCTCGGGGTAGCAGAAGAAGACCTGTGAGCAGATCGAACTTTTATAGAAAAGAAAGAAGAAATAGAGTGAGAGAGATAGAGAGAGCAACATGAGAAACAGAGAAAGAGAGCGAGAGAAAGAGACCGACCCTCTTTTCATCAATGTCTCTGAGAAAGCCTCGCTTCTGCAACTCGAGTAGAAGTTCGCGCAGCTCGTTCATGTGTCGCAGCAACTACAAACATAATTAATTTCTTTCTATCCCACTTTAATCATTAAAATTTTGATTCATTTCGAACGAAAATACGTAATGTATGAAATTGATTATAAAAATATTAAAATAATCGAGTTGTTTAAAAATGAAACACCTCAATATAGCGTTGCTCCGTGTAGACAATCTCCCAGATTGCCTCTTGCTGATCTTTTGACCGCTGGCTCAGCTTCTAGAATATTGGCGTAATCTTTCTATTTTAGACTTTTATTTTAATTTTAGTAATTAAGAGAAATAATAACAATAAAAAAGTATAAATATACATCGTGATCCTTGACGATCATCTTCCAGTTTTCTTCAATGTCGAGCATCTTTGGCAGACGGAGACCGCCGGCTTCCTTCAGCGCCTTTAGCGTGTTCAGCATCTCGATCTTCTCCTGAAGCGCAAACAATTTGATTGCTTCGGGAAAACAATTTATATCACATGAAATTTATCTTTAAAATGTTCTTATTGGCAAAGAAAAAAAAGAAGAACAGCTTATTTAAAAAAAATTTATAATCATATACATAGCTCTAGATTACAGAGTGCTAGAATTATGTATTTATATACATAGTTATTTACAATATAAATAACTCGAGAGCAGCGAGATCGTTTGAGAGTGGCTCGTGGCCTTATGCTTCGAATGATGTATGTGTCTTTGATTGGGAAGGCGGTGCTTGACCTTGCAAGTCCTTCTCATTTGGCTCTCTTTCATACATACTTACAAATATAGCCCGCAGGCCTTCTTAAGATAGCAGATTGCTGCTAAATATGTAACGTTGCGCCACGTGTGTGCGCCTTTTCTTAGCCCTGGGGCGGAAGAAGGTCGTTCTCAGGGAAAGAATGGGAGAGAGATGGGGAGAGAATAGAGGGAGAAAAGGAGTGTGTGAGAGAGAGAGAGAAAGAGAGTGAGAGAGAGAGGGAGAGAAGAGAGAACATCTCCCCTTTTTCCCGCGCGAGAAGGCGTGGGAGCCTGACCATGGCCACAAGGCACAGAAAAGCAGGAAGCAGAAAAAAAATCTCTCTCCCTTTCTCTCACCTCCTTTTTCTCGCTCTCTCTCTTTTTCCCTATTTCTCTCTCTATATCTCTTTCTTTTTTCCTTTCGCTCTCTTAATCTCTCTCACACCTCAGACCCATTCCAACGGACGCCCACCAACACGAAGACAATGAATGCCGCGTCCATGCCAGAGAGGAGTCCGTTCTATGGTCAACTCGCTTGCAAATTAGATTAATGTGTGATTACTTCGATCTCTGAGTATACTTGTTTAATAGTTGTAAATTGCAAAAATTCAGTATAAAACAGTTAAAGAAATTCGAGTTTTTTCCATTTCATTTGTAATATTAATTAGGGTAAGTAAGTAAGGAATGATGTGAGAAGTCATGAGAGTACTTATTATAAATCATTAATCAATCGATAGCCGATGGATAACAAGTGGAAGATGGGCTGACCTTGCCGAAGAAGAGTGAGATGCGCGTGGAAGTCGTGGAGCGAGCGCGGCGAGTGCCGGTTCCCGAGTCGGCCGAGAGGATGGAGAGGCCGTCGGCGTTGCCGCCACTGCCGCCACTCTGGTCCGAGCACGACGGCTCGTCTGTCGCGTACGAACCCTCTCTGAATGGGGTACGGTAGCACTAATATTAACGATCACAAAAATATCTCTCCTTTCATTAATTATCTTTTAAATAGGGAGAAGAAGAGCTGCATGGCTTGGCATTCAATTTGAGAGACTGATGAGCATTCGGTCCGTACGAGGGACATGAGTGTGCTTAATGTGAGAATATGCAAAGAGAAGGAGAGAGAGAAATAGAGATAGAGAGAAAAGGAGAGCGGAAGAAAGAGACAGGGTGACAGAGAGAGGGAGAGAAAGAGAGAAAGAGAGAGAGAGAGAGAAAAAAAAATAAAAGAAAAAAAAAAATATGTTTTTCCAGCAATCAAGGCGAATTGAATGTATCTCTTTGGGCAGTGCTCATTTGCAGGAAATCAATTATAATGAAAGCATATTTGCATACGTTTGCAAGAGAATCTTATGGTTAGAAGATTCCCTCCCTCTCCCTGCTTCTGACGTCAGATCAGGTCTAGCGGAAAATAGCAACTAAATCGAAGCACACTAACAAAGTGGGTAATATTTCCGCCTTTGTCTACTTAGACTGACTATTCCAAGTCTCTATCCCTCTCTCTCTCTCTCTCTCTCTCTCTCTCTCTCTCGCTCTGTCTCTCTCTGTCTCTTTCTCTCGCTCGCTCTGTATCTCTTCCGTATAGCTTCATGCAAGTACAGCAACTATTTTTTGTCTTTCATATTCAAATCACTTTCGTAGCCTATGGGAGGAACAGAAGCAGAGATTTAAAGAATGTGGTAAAAACAGAGATGGATATTAGGAATTAAATAAGGAGAAACACGGGTTGCAAGGAATGATAAAAAGGATGTTTATTGGGGGCGTCAGTATTGTTTTCGGTCAGACTTTAGCAGCAGCGGAAAAAAGAAAGGGATAAGCTTGCAGTTTGTTGCCGATCTTCCTTCTCTTCCTTCTCAACTTATTTGGTGGCTTGTTGATATCCATGAATTTGTAGCAGTGTTCGACTCTTTCATTATCTTTCTCTCTCTCTCTTGTCGCTTTCTCTCTCTTTCTTTCTCGTCGCGTTCTCTCGCTTTCTTTTTCTCTTCTCCATGTCTTTGCTCGCTCTCTCCTACGTTTACAAATATCTCACCCTCTCTTCTTCTTACTGTCATCCCCAACCTTTTTGACAAACCTAATATCAAATGCTGTTTACTAGTGTGACAATCCCTCTTCTTTATCCTTCACTATCTCCACATTCTCTTTCTTCTGTCATTCCATTACTACCGCCTTGAACACTAGCTTCGTTCTTTATGTAATATTATTCCGTATCTCAATTCGTCTCCATCTTGGCTAACCTGAAGATTTTTAAAGATTTATGTACTTTTGAGGCCTTCTTTCTGTCCTTCCAGTTTATTTCGTAAGAGCAACTTCAATTGTTTCATACATAGATTTTGCCTTCGTCCAATATTAAGAGAGCGAAAAAAGAAGCAGTTCCCTTCGAGAAAGGACACAAAATGGAATCGGATACGAGTGCGGCGCCCTTTCTCTTTTCCTGCTCCTTTCCAAAGAGAAGAAACATTGTGCCAGCAGCGGTTTCCTGGCGGGCGCCGAAATTGGAGCCAACTAATGGAGGAGAGAGTCTTCTGCTCCAGAACGGGGCGCCGTTCAATTTGTCGTTGCTGCCCCCTCCGCGTCCTCCTCTCTAATCTGAGCAGAGCGGAACATCTCATCGAGGAAGAGTCTTCCTCTACTTTCCATTCGCACCACGCAGATGGCCAATAAACAGGCCTGTACTTTGGGATAGTCTGAGGACCAAGGCATTTCGGTGTGTTTGCTACATGAAACGGGTGCATTCCCAAATCGGGTGATAGAAGAGAGAGAGACAGAGATAGAGAGACAGAGAGAGAGACAGAGATGACGATAGACTCCCAGCGTGCGAAAGTAATCTCGCACTGCTGGGCAATGATAGAGGCACAGACCCGGAAGGCCCTCGGGACTTCTATCTTTCCTATCTGTTCTTCTTCTTCTTTTTACAGCCTCTTTCTCGCTGAGCCTCAAGGCTCACGTGAATCTTGGATGGCTGCCTAGGGGCCGGAAAATAGAAAACAGGACCTCACTCTTTGCGCGGGGGAAAAGGCGTGTTCTTGGCATTTAATTATTAATATGTTCACGCTCATTGTTTTCACCTGTCAGCAGAAGAAGGGAGCCCGAATGAGCCAGACTCACTGCCCTCTCTCCCCTTCGGGGGGAGAAGGCAGTCAGAGGTGGGAAGGTAGTCGCTTACGCTTATATATTTTGGTCTTTAATTCGCTCTCTCTCTCTCTCTCTCTCTCTCTCTCGCCGGCTATCGTGGGCAGGAACAACAAGAGCGGATATCTTGTTCCGCAAAAACAGAAAAAGAAGAGAGGAGAAGTGAAGGAAAATGAACAGGATGACATGCGCCTTTGTGGAGCTGCATCTTCTTTTATTATTTTAACCAAACAATAAGTGCGGAAAACCTTTGGGACTTCCGCCTTTTGACATGGCAGAATACCCTTCTTGTTCATACATATCTAAATAGACAGCATTTCGCACCTTTTCCATGACTCTGTACTTTCGCTCTTCGTTTCCAAAACACTGTCAATTCTTCCGCCTCAAATCCCACGTCAGTCTGTATCCTCCCTCAGACATCCGTATCAGGAATCGGAGATGAAAACAACCATAGCAAGAGGGGCGCGGGCTCTTGTGTGGCCATTTCATAGCTCGTGGTTTTGAACCCACTGAGTGGCTCCCATGACGGGCATGCGCCGTTCTAATTTGGTATCAACTTGAGCCTCTCTCTCTCTCTCTCTGGCTACCTTCTCGGGGCTTCCCTAAGAGGAATCGAAGGCATCGAAGAAAGACATGAGGCATACAAACAAGACGTCTATGATATCCGGTGACATAGAAGAGGAGAGAAGGAAAGAGAGTGAGAAAGAGAGAGAGAGAGAGTGATGATGAAGAGAGAGAGAGAGAGAGGGAGAGAGAGAAAGAGAGTGGAGAGAGGCAGAGAGTCGCACACCGAAAAACAGAAAGACTAAAAGTGGAGTCAAGAAATTAAGAGAGATCAATCAACCACGAATAAGCATAAGTATACTACTAGGAATCGGAAGAGGCATACATGTGCTTTTAGCGCGCTCACTTTAATCGTTTTCTGGTATACGATACAATTTTTTATATTTTTTATAGGAAAACACGAAATAGGAAGCAGAAAATTACTCATGAATATGTGTTCCCTAATCCTTATCTTGCATTTGCCTCATAAAAGATGTTTCGTTGTCGGTTGCGAATGTAAGTTGTTGTGGAGAAAGGAGCAACCCCGTGGGAGGCGTGGAAGAGCTTCTCATGGGGGCATCCATCAAGATGAGAGAGAAGGTGAAAGTGAAAGAATAAGACGAATGTCGAGGAACAGACTACGACTGTTCGCCTAACAAACGGAGGAGAGAACAGAGAGAGGAGAGAGGAGAGAGAGAGGGAGAGAGAGAAGAGAGAGAGAGGGAGAGATAGACAGAGAAGTAGACAGAATTGTAAGAAACTGAGAGAACAGAAGTCCAATAAAGAACAAGGCGCTGCAGCAAGCGTGAGAATGACATATTGCAAAAAAGTACATGTTTGCAAAGAATAACCAAGCTGCTACCTGCAACGCTTCTTTCTGCTTTTACAGCCTCTTCAAATATGCCTTTTTTGCCAGCCGTCTCAAGAGAGGGGAGATCCTTTTCTCTTTCTCTCTCTGCTCTCTCTCCTCACTCTGCTCTCTCTCCTCTCTTTGCTCTCTCTCTCCACTCTCTGCTCTCTCACCTCTCTCTGCTCTCTCTCCCCTCTCACCTCTGCAGATTCTCTCTGCTCCTCGAGCTGTCCAGGGCGTCTTCGCTGCCTCCGCCACTTCTCGAATCGGACTGCTGTCGATGCTTCGCCTGAAATCATAAAAGAGCAATAAAAAAAAGACACATTAACTATTACCACTTTACAACTTTATTTGCATTCTTTCACATTTTATGGACATTTCCTGGTATCACTTGTTGCGTAAGAACCTCTCTGCGTGTTGAGCAGTTATTATTCTTCTTCTAATAATTGGATATAAGATAGACACAAAATGTACATACGTGTGCGTGCGTAATTTGACAGCGCAGTTGTTCTCAGATTACCAACTTTTTTGGATTACAAGGAAGCTTCTAACTCACGACGCGTGCATGCATTTCCAACACTGCCGAGTCATCAACCTTTTCTATTCCCTTCCTTGTTCATTATGCAACTTCTTTGTTGTACTCAGCACCCCTTGAGCCTTGATGCCTTGTATCGTAGAAGGAGCACCCAGCCTAGATATGACTCGCTTTCAACGAAAATGAGAGTCGGAGAGAGTAATGAGTGGAATAAAGAGCAAATTAGGTATGGAGAGAAAAGAGAGAGAGAGAGAGGCAGAGAGAAAGAAAAGAGAGAGAGAGGCAGAGAGAGAGGGAGATAGAGAGAGAGAGACATACCGATAGAAATAGGGCTCATCTAAATTTCACCCGTGGCGCCATCGCCGACTAATTTGGCTGCTTGAGAGAGGTACTGGATGGGCTGGGCGCACAGTTCTTGCTGTGGCGGTGGAGTGTGAGGATGCCCTCGTATCTGCTCTCCATGTTTGGCTGTGTCTTTGTACACTTGTTTGTGTTCCTGTTATGTGTGTTTGCATCTTTGTGCGTGCGGCATCCACTTTTTCTAGTTCTCTTCTTCTTCGTCTGCTACTTGCAAAGAAAGAGAAAAGCTTGAAGTGAAGCGTAGCCTACAAATTCGTTTTTTTTTTCTTCTCGCGGGGGTGGAGAAGAAGCAGAAAAGGAAAAGACAACGGAAGCGACCGATCAACATCACAGAATGCGGGCAAAATGAACGAGGGGAGAATAGAAAGATTTAACATGTAAAGATAGAGCCAGAGTTAAACGAGAGAGAGAGAGAGAGAGAGAGAGAGAGAGAGAGGTATCTGACAAAGACTATAATGGATAAAGAGAGAGGGGAAGAGAGAAAGAGCGAGTGACAGGGAAAGAGAGAGAGAGAGAGAGAGAGAGAGAGAGAGAGAGGCAGAGAAAGAGAGACAGCGAAGACAATCATGATTCTTCGCCAGAATCAAGATGCTGCCGTCACAATGAAAGCGCGTGAAAGTGAGAAGGCGGAAGAAATCGGAAGATGAGTCCGTACTCCTCTCTATTGAGAAAGAAGTGAAGTAAGCCCCCCTGAGGCGAAGAGGGAAAGGGTGAGAAAGCGCAAGGAGGTGGAGATGGTGGAGAATGTTTGTACTCGAGAGTGGTCCGATGACACTTTGCGTGTGAAGCTTGTTAGATTCTCCTCACTCTTTCTCTCTCTCTCTCACTCTCTCTCTCACTCTCTCTCTCTCTCTTTACTCTCTCTTTCTTCACTCTCTCTCTCTGTTGCATTCTTTCGAGGGTTTCCTCACACTTCCGGACCGATGATCGTTTGATACATCAATTGATGCTGGCCTCTTTGTTGACGCGACACTCTTTGTGAAGGCCACATTTAGCACTTTGCAAGATGAGGGGGGGGGGAGAGAGATATAGAGATATAGAAAAGGAGAAAGAAGAGAGAGAGAGAGAGAGAGAGAGAGAAAGAAGGAGAGAAGGAGAGAGAAGATAGAGAAGAGAGAGACATAGAGAAGTGAGAAAGAAGGGAAGAAGAGATTGCATTTATCTTTGCCATTGACAATCTGCACACTCGACCCCTGGGCATTCCGAGAATAGAAGTGCCATGACCTGTTTCATAGTGAACTTTTCAACATGTCATCTGTGAGCTTCAGTCAGAACAGGAGAGGGTGGAAGAAAAGAGAGGAAGTTCGAGTGGCCGACAAAATTGGAAGTGGGGAACAATGGAGGAACGATATGATGTGTATTAGCACCATTTTTAACTATGTTGTCTTCTTATCACCCTTCTTCCTCATTTACTCTCTTCCTCTCTCTCTCTCTCACTCTCTCTCGATATCCCTCTCTCTCCCTCTAATCTGTGCACTTTCGCGTTCGGTACTCGTAAGAGTTCAAGTGATAACTCAATTTACTTTGGCCTCAACCAAAAGCATTCCAAAAGAGGAAAGCAGACGAGACTTGCTATTTGTTGTCCGCGGCGGCGAAAGGCTAGACGTGAACCCTTTCAAAATGCGGCTGCGCAAAAACCAGGTTGAGCAACTGAGAAAGAGAGAGAGAGAGAGAGAGAGAGAGAGAGAGAGAGAAAGAGAGGACAGGGTACAGCAAGGTATACAAAGGTACATCTTCTTTCATTCAGGCCGAGCTGCTCGACCCACTCTACCACGGTCTTTGTCAAGCTTGAACTAAAGACACGACCATTCAGCAAGCCTGAGACAACATCAAAGTGAGGTGAATGGAGACCTGGAGGTGCAGCGCGGACGCAGTCTTGCGCAGAAGTATGACCCGTTTGGCGACACTCCAGTCTGGCAGGAGGCATGACTGGGGAAGGGAGTGGCGGTGGGTGGAAGAAGTGGACGAGGAGTTGGCAGAGTCGGCTGAGAGAGACGTCGTCGAGCCATTGTTGGCAGAGGACGGCGAGAGGAGATGAAGCATTGTTTTTGAGATCAGGGGAGTTGGTCTCTTGAGGGGAGATCCGGCAACTGATAGCAATCGCCTTGCGTGAAGAAGCTAGGCTCAAAGAGAAGCAGCAATAGGGCTCGATCAAGTGTGTACTGCTGTGCCACAAGGGGCGCAATTAGAAATTGCGCACTTGTCTCCCCCTCTCAGAGAGCCGCCGCCACGTTGCCAGGGCGAGAATGAATGCCCTGAGGGAGGAGGAAGGGCGGGAAAAGAGAGAGAGAGAGAGAGAGAGATGAATATTGGCGCTTCCTCAAGGAAACTCACGAGGATCGCGGCTTATGTTAGAAGGAGACGAATAGATTCAGATGCTCTCTCGCTCAGCAGAAGCATCCGGCCATGAACAGCATGGTTGTTTTCGACGGTTAGGGAGATTGGCGAGAGAAATAGTGTACAAGGTGAAGAGAGCGCAGAGAGGGAGAGAAAGACGTCTGCCCCGCACTGTTTCCAAGGGGAGCGCCTCGGGCGGCTTCGGGAGACAGGGAAAGGCGCCGTCGGTGTAGAAGGCGTGGCCACCACGCGGGACAGGGCGCGCACACAAAGACACTCACGCCCTGTCAACACACACAAAGACACCAGTGTGTTTGTCTGTTTGGGTGTCTGCGTAGGGGTAAAAGCTGAGCGAGAGAGAGAGAGAGAGAGAGAGAGAAGGAGAGAAGGAGAGAGAAAGAAAGAGATGAAGAGAGGGAGATATAAAAAGATGAGAGAAAAAAGAGAGTATCTCTCACGGGGATGAAAAAGGCGAGAGGTGTGAAAGAGTAACGGGAACGTGTGATGTCACCATTAGTTGTCGGGCACATCCGCCCCCAGGCGCCCCGCGTCCCGATATCTGCACTTATCGCCGTGAGATTTTGAGAAGACTGCCGAGAGGATTTGGCGATGTTTATGTGGCTAGCAGGTAGTGAAAGAAAGTTGAAGAGAGAGAGAGTTGAAGATGGAAAGATATGTAGGAGAGAGACAGCAAGGAAAGAGAGACAGAGAGACAAGAGAAAGAGACAGTGAGGAAGAGGATCTCGCAGATGTTGAGTGCGTTTAGATCATTAAGGATATTCGCAATTTATTTTGGGGCTCTCTGGAATTGTCGATATCTGTCTTCTTTAGTCATGTGTCACTTCTTGAGGCGACCTGGCAACAAGAAGCTTCGATAACGGGAAGCCTTTTCTTTTTTGCTCCGCTTCAGTTTCCCGCTCTTACTCTTTTCATCTCTCGTTGTCTACACACTATCTCTCGCTCTGTCTTTATGCAATCTCTCGTTCTCTTTCTCACCGTTTCATTCTCTCTCTCTCTCTCACTCTCTCTTTCTCTCTTACTTGTTACTTGGAGTAGTAGGGATGGGTCTGCTGGTGCTTCCTTCATACATGTCGTACAACCGAGAAGCAAGCCGAGCTCCATTGTCGTCTAAGAACTGCCTCTGAAAGGCATCTGAGTCGACGACGCAGTCGACGGGCTGCTCTTCCACGAGACCCCGTAGGAAGGCAAGTACTTCCCTTCCTCGACGGAGAAGCTTCTCTGGATGGCGCATCACGGACTGGCAGCAATAAGAGGTCGAGTACTCGCTGACCACTCCACAACGGCCACAGGAACATCGCAAAATGTCGGCGGCCGTTTCTGAGTTGAACACCTTCGATGCACGCTGACTTTCCAGTAGCCGTCGACGCTCTTCCGTCCTCTCAAGCTGCTCAGGGGTGGGGTCAAAAACGTAAGGATGGACTAAGTCATCCATTACCTGTATTTGACGGTTATATATTTTTACAACCATAAAACATTAGCAATAGTATGAAAATAAACTCTTGTAATCTTGTAACGCACGTGGCATAGTACATGGGCAAAGCGGAAGTGCGATGTTCACCTTTTTCGCACCTCTTCCCCCTTTCATTCGCATGGATGAGATGCACGTTCACTCTTGACTAAGAGTTCAAAGTACGTGAGTGGTAGAGGATTGCACCGTAATCCTCATACTAAAATGTTAATTTTCTCAGAATATAGGAATTTTTGTGACTTCGGACCACTTGCAATCGATGTTTCTAGCTCAGCTTTACCAAATAAAGCGAAAAAAACGAGACATTATTTATTCGCCGGAGACCTCCTTTAATTCGTGGAGGCTGAAACATGGAAGGTCGCGTGCCTTTCGTCTCTATGCCTTGAGATGCTCCGTGGATTAATTGCAGCCTGCGATTAGGTGAAGATGAGGGAGGAAAAGGTGAGTGTGAGGCATATAAAACTCATCTTTTCTTTTCGTCATTTTCTAGAGGGCAAAATGGACTTTGTTTAATCGACGGGCATGGAAGCAGACAAAAGCAAAGTATTGCATAGATCTGCATACAAAGATGTTCAGTCAGATTACCGCCCGCGATTTACCTGAGAATGAGATTAAGACGGAGTCGGAAATCTCCTGTTCTTCGTGGGAGACAACAGAAAATGCCATCTTTTCATAGTCGATGAATGAGGGGAAAAAACCTTGTTTTGTACTTGGCAATGTTGCGTTTCCGGCAAATTGCGAATGCTGCAGGAAGATTTAAGTAGTTTTTTATTGTTATTCAATTCAATGAACAGCAGTTATTAGCCCCTAGTCTGCGCAATTTAATCTTGACACTAAGCTCTCATCAATTCAAGGTCCAAAGGCTGTAAATCTTAAGTATGCTTCCTAACAGCATTATTAGATCAGCATTGTTCATCGTCCTCAATATGAGACTGCGTGTCACGAATGCAAACCATGCTTGTAGAACTGTGTGATGAGAGGGAGAGAGCGAGTAGAGAGAAAGAGAGTGTGTAAAAGAGAAAGCGAGAGGAAGGAAGAGCAAAATCATGTTCTCGTCCAGAATTTTAGCCATGGTATGAAGTGTCGAACTAGGCTACAAGTAATATATATATATAATATATATGAACTGTATATATATGTGTATATATAATATTATATATATATATATACATATATATATATATATATATATATATATATATATATAATGTATGTATATAGTGGTGCGATCCTTCCATTTCAAAACCAATAGCAGCCGATTCTAGTCTCGTTTTTTTTTACGTCTCATCTTTTAAAGAAAATATGTATGTAGAAAAAATAGGTAAGATTGCTCTGGAAATGGACGTACATAGATGTGAAATGCTCGTGAGCTTAATTGAGATTGAAAAAAGACAAATTGGAGGAAAAGGAGTCACAAGAAAGATAGAGAGCAAGACTGATGACTGAATAACTTATGGAATAATGGCAAAGAATTGATGGTGTGAAAAGGCAAGGTCCTTTACAAGGATTGAGGTGATGGTCTTATTGCTAGCGGAAGCAATCGAGGAGAAACTACTAGAGTGACGACCACCTGGTGAACCTATGTACATACAAGAAACAGTATCTATCTCTGCTTCTCTCTCTCCTCTCTCTCTATCTCTTCCTCTCCTTTCTCTCTCTCTCTCTCTGACGATTGTTTCACTTGGCGCTTTTCTTTCCTCGTGCTAACCTAAGCACAGCTGATTAGTGACTGATAGAAGGCATTAAGAGCGTGCACAAAAGAAAAGGGAAGCAGTTTGTGGGGTCAGCATGCGCGAGAAAAGAACTGGATCAGCGAAGAAATATAAAAAAAACTATTACGCATACAATTTTTATACATTTACAAAATTTGTATTTCAACGAATTTTTATTATAATAATTTTAAAAAAAAATAAAGCAAATTTAAAAAAAAAAAATTGAATTCTTTTATTTTCAAGAAAAATTTCTGTAAATTTTAAGAAGGAATAGAGCAAATTTTCTTTAAAAAAATGTTCTATAATATATATTTTTTTCAAACAAATTTTCAAAAAAAAACTAGAGGATACCTTCAGATGAACGGCAATTCGCTTAGCACTCACTACATTCGCTGCCGGGTTGCGCATGTGAATGGCAGCAAATGGAAGAGCAAAGGGGAGAGAGGATGTTGAGAGAGAGAGAAGCAGAGAGAAGATAGACAAGAGAGAGAAGAGAGAGAGAGAGGGGCAGAGAGAGCGAGGGTCTCGTGTACCCTTCAAGCTTTCATCTCTCTATCAGACTACCAAAAACCTAGAATGCCCTGGGGAACGGCTTCCAAGGATAAATCATGCTTGCGAAAAAGAGCAGCGACGTCAGATAAGAAGGGCGAACACAATCGAGAGAGAGAGAGAGAGAGAGAGAGAGAGAGAGAAGAGATAGACAGAGAGGAGAGAGAGATAACAGGGAGCGAGAGAGACAGAGAGAGAGAGAGAGAATAATAGTGAGAGAATGAGAGAAGTAGAAATGGTGGATTCTTCTTCGTCTTGCTTTGTGTTTACCCCAAGAGGGCAGACGTCGCTCTTCATAGCACGCGCGTTCTGATAGAGAGAAAGGGCAAGTATGAAACGTCAGCGCGTCAGAGGACTACACTAGCATGAGAAATGCCGCCCTCAGGGCAAAGACTGGAAGGCAGAAGGCCGGTGGGCGGCCGGGCACTTTTGATGGATAGGCGGCGAAGGCAACGGTTTTAGGCAAATAGAGACAGATCGTGAGAGATGTCATGAGAGACAGGCGAAAAGTGAGCTTTTTTATGCAAGAGAATTACAGAGAAAGAGGGTAGAGAGAAAGAGAGCTAGAGAGAAAAAAGTGAAAACGAAAACCGCCAGACTTGGAAAACATGGACGCTTTATTTTAAAAGAGCGCGTTGCTTGCATAAATAATATGTTGTATGCGATGAAGCGTTGCATATGTATGTATGTCAAAACGTTTTCAAAGGTAGTGAAACAGAACTAAAAGAAAACACAGTGTAGAGCGAGCTTGTTGGATGTTTTGCATGAAGAAAGCCCTTGTAGATATATATATATATATATATATATATATATATAAACATAATTCGACGTAAACAGAAATAGCGACATTATGAATCCTCTTCTAATTGAGACGGTGGTTCTATTGCTCGATGCCCGAATAACGGCGAGACATTTCAATGAGACGGTGATCACTCGTTGACTATGTGGGCTTGCTATTTAAGTAATTCGTGCAAACAAGAAATTGCTTTGCGAAACGCAAAACAATTTCTTGTTTACATGAATTATAGCAATTAAAATGAATAGTATACATGTGCAGGTTACTGTAGAAGAACTCAGTATACAGTAGGGCGGAGCAAGGTACATACATATAATGCTTGTGCATTTTGTACCCATAGGCTGACGTGACGTTGCAGTATCATTGACTTGGGCCTGTGGCGGTGGAGAGCGGCCGTGAACAGGGTGGAGGATGTAGGTGAAGCATGCGAGGCGAGGTGGTACGGTAGAAGCATCTTGACGGCTGACAGGATACGGTAGAGGTACGGTAGGTTTGTGTAGTGGACGAAAATAGAGAATGAGAACAGTATTGCATTAGCGGGAAATCAATATCTTTAGATAAGAAGCTGCACGCGATTTCGGGCGGGTTAACAGTCGAATGATGAAGGCTTGTCAAACGGAAAACGCCCGTGTCTCCTGGTTGATAATGTCGATCATTGTTCAAATGCTCACGATCATCACGTCATTTTGAGGAGAAGCTTCTTGTGGGAGCGGATAGAGAGAGAGAGGAGGAGTTGATTAGACATTTGAAAAGGGGAATGGTCATCAAGGCCCAGAGAAGAGAGAGAGAGAGAGACAGACAGAGAGAAAGGAGAGAGAAAGACGGAAAGAAAGAGAGTGGTTGAGATGTGGAATAGTAAGCAATTGTGGATCGACTGTATAGGGAATGTGAGACGCGTGGAATGTGAGAGCAGAAGCAGCAGAACCATTGGGGTAAGCAGATCGAATGGGAGCGACGAGAGGTTGACGCTAGCCAAACAAGGCGGGAGTGGACGGATCAGAGAGAGAGAGAGAGAGAGAGAGAGAGAGAGAGAGAGAGAGAGATGGAGGGAGAGCGATATGCAGAGATACAGAAATAGAAATAGACAGAGAGAGACCCAGAGTTAGCAAAGAAAAAGGTCAAGAGAATGAGAGAAATCAAAATAGCAACCTTCTGCTCTCCTGCTCTTTGATAGATTCGAAGAATGTTATGGTATGCGCGGGAAAATAGTTGCTTGTTCGCCAGACAGAAAGCTATTATTTTCTGATAATAATCATAACTCCTTTTTTTTATTTCTTGCGCCTTATTATTAAAGCAAGCTTGAATTGTAGTGCATAAATATCCGAACATGACTAGAGAACGCTAATGTTCATTGTATGTATTTTCCTTTCATCTATATGAAAAGGGTTTTTATTTGAAAATATATTCTGTATTCTCTAAAAGATAAACCTTCTAAAGAAAATGAAGCCCATACTAGTCTCAAATCAGTTGTGTCTAGAGTAGACGACATACACATGCATGTATGTAGATTAAACGGAAAGGCATGCATCTTATATTTCTTTTGTCAAAGATATCTCGTTTGGTTCGACAATATTCTTTTTATAACAACTCCTATCAGTGAAATATACAATGTCAAGTTCTTATTTTTTTTTTGGTGATCGGCAATCACGATCGCCATCTCTCTCACTTTCTCTCTCTCTCTCTCTCTCTTTCTCTCGTTCTCTCTCTTTCTCTTTCTCTCTTTCTCTCTCTTTCTCTCTTTCTCTCTCTTTCTCTCTCTTTCTCTCTTTCTATCTCTCTCTCTGTCTCCCTCTCTTTCTCTCTCTCTCTTTCTCTCTCTCTCTGTCTCCCTCTCTCTCTGTCTCTCTGTCTCCCTTTCTCCCTCTCTCTCTCCATCTCTCTCTCTCTCTCTCTCTCTCTCTCTCTCTCTCTCTGACCCAGCTGACCATCTTGGCATTGGCGAAGGAAGCCTTGCGCATGACAGCGTCAGCGGAGATCTTGCGACTCGGCCGGTCGCCGTTCGCCTCGTCCATGCTGTGCGCAGAGCGAGTGTGTCGACCCATTCGCATCCCTTTGCCTGCAAGGAGAGAGAGAAAGATAGAGAGAGGGTAGAGAAAGAGAGAGAGACAGATAAGAGAGAGTGTAGAGGTAGAGAAAGAGAGTGTAGAGATTGAGATAGAGAGAAAGTAAGGCAAGTATGAAGGCAGACAAAGAAAGAAAAGTAGAGGAAGATAATAGAGGGAAAGTGTCAGAGAGTACTGGGATTAGAGAGATTGAAATATAGTGTTTAAAAGAGTCATAGATATGTGACTATATCAAAGTAGAGAAAGTGAGAAGGACTGAAAGGAATGGAAGAGAGTCAGAAATAAACTGAATGCGCAATAATCCAACGGGATTTAAGCCCCCGTTGAACGAAGAATCAGAAAACTCTCCTCTCTTTGTATTTCATATAGACAAGGCCTGTCATGTCTCCTTTAATCCTCCCTCTGTCTAATTCTAATCCGGTCATCTTTTATCTCGAGCTGTCTAAACATAACAAATGTCTACAAAGGGTGCATGTTCGGGAGGTGGAGGGAAATATGCGTGCACTAACTGGATTGAAGGAGATGAAAGTGCAGCGCGATTTATCGCGTAGCCCATATATCACAAGGTATTGGCTAATCTGCGTTCGTATGGCGAATAATAACAACAATTATTATTATTGTGATTATTAAAATTGAAGAAAAATATCAATATTTTTCAAGTCCTTTCCTTTTTTGAGTTCAAGAAATAGGTGTTACCAAAAAAAGAAAATCGGAAAGTGCACAAGCACAACTCAGAAAGTCCTTGGGAAATTGCTAGAAAAGGTCTGTCGTATAAGATAAAAGAACTAGGAAATGAGAGAGTGAAATAGAAGAGAGAGGGAGAGAGAAAAAGGAGCGTGGGAATTATTTTGTGGCTGCTGAGAAGAAAAAGAAAGAGAAGTGGACACAGACAAAGAAAGGCAATAATCAGAAGAAGGATAATCCGGAGAGTGAGCAAAATATGTGTGATCAACGCCGAGTGAGGAAATCAGAGGGTGCTCTGCCTCTGCCCCGGGCGACACCTTCTGAAACCGGAAGGCTGGAAGAGAGAGAGGGAGAGGGAGAGAGAGAGCGAGAGAGAGGGAGAGATAGAGCGAGAGAGAGAAAGATAGAGCGAGAGAGAGAGAGAGGGAGAGATAGAGCGAGAGAGAGAGGGAGAGAGAGAGACAGCGAGGGAGTGAGAGAGAGAGTGAGGGAGAGAGAGAGAGACAGTGAGGGAGAGAACAAGAGCATCGCCACTTGGTGGTGTGATTTCTGCTCTGACCACCGCCTCTCTCTCGCTACCTTGTTAGGAGGGCTCTTCTCCCATCCAATAGAGGCACCCTTTAGGGGGCTGCGCATGTGTCCACCGAAGAACAGCATGGCGGCAAACAAACATCTCTCTTTCTCTCTCTCTCTCTCTCTCTCTCTCTCTCACTCGTCCCCGGAGTCCGCCAGGTATGAATAAAGAGAAGAATTTTCTCTCTCTCTATCCATCTCTTTCTCTCCCTCCCTCCTTCTCTCTCCCCTTTCTCCCTCTCCCTCAGATTCCAGAAGCGCAGGGGGCGCCAGAAGACAAGGCAAAAAAGGGGCAGCGAGCATGAAAAGGCTACGACGATATGGTACGGAACTATGGCTAGGATCGGCAGGAGAGAGAGAGTGAGAGTGAGAGAGAATGGAATATGGAGAGACGCAGAGGCAAAGAGTATAGAGAGAGAGAGAGCGAGAGAGGAAAAGTACAGAACGAGCGTCGTGAAAGAATAATTTCCAGTGCGCACGGGAGGAGAGAGTTCACTTTCGTATGACAGAGAGAGAGAGAGAGGAAGAGAGAGAGAGAGAGAGAGAGAGAGAGAATATTCCGAATCCCGTGGAAAACAGCATCGGGTTTCAGACAATGGTTCGCCCGTGGGTATAATGTCATCACTTCTTGTCGGACATATCGCTTCACTTCTACTGCTGCCTTTGCCCACTCTCACTTCGGTCCGACTCTCTATCACTCTAACAGTCTTTCTATATTTTTATGGTTCCAAAAATTAATAATGTTTCATTCTTTCTGTTTCATTCTCGAAGCGTATTTAAAGCTCTCTGTAACAAAAGATATGAGCCCCTATATAATCGAAGACATATGTACATACTTAAGTGCATATTAGGTACGTATTTTACAGTATTTTTGCCTGCTCACCCGCTATTGACCAGAGAGTCGAGTTTCAGGGAATACCGAATATGCTGATGACACTTATCATACATATTACTCATTCGATTTGCACACGTTAGAGCATGAGAAGTCAGCTGTTAAGAGAAGGTCAGCAATTAGCACCGACTAATGAGAAGCCAAGAAAGCAATGAGGTCACTACGCACTTTTTGAAGTGGAATTACATATATGCCGGCCGGAAAGAACTATTCTACGGAATAGAAAATAATTTCTTAGAATTTCTCCAAAGGTTGTATGCGCTACTTTCCTTTCTTTAAGATATGGTCTAAAAACGTACGCCTCAGCGAGCTGCGAATCGCCGACATTGGCGAGAGCTCCATTGTTGCTACCGATGCTAGAGATGGAATTCGATGGAGAAGCCGAGTGCCCTGAGGCAAAGACAGTGGAGGAGTTACTACGTCACGAAGAGGGGACACTGTCGATTGGGGCTTGAAGGGGAACGTCTGAGGGAAGAAGAGTTGGAGCTTCGGAGCGAGTATTGGCGTAAATGTAAATGGCTCTCGGAACGTTGGTTATCAGAAGAGAGCACTAGTCTTTGGCGAGAGAGAACGAGAGCATAG
This sequence comes from Allodiplogaster sudhausi, assembly GCA_945643635.1. Lineage (NCBI taxonomy): Eukaryota > Metazoa > Nematoda > Chromadorea > Rhabditida > Diplogasteridae > Allodiplogaster > Allodiplogaster sudhausi. The sequence continues at coordinate 2,752,716 of CALZFC010000018.1, read as the reverse complement.
AGAGGGAGAGAATGGGAGAATGAGAGACGGTGAGAGTGGCAGACAGAAGTCACACTCTCAAGGAGTTATTCATCGTCGTTGCCGACCGCTGTGATTGGCCTATGAATATGCGGGGCCGTTGGTTGGGGAGAGAGAGTGAGAGAGAGAGAAAGAGAGAGAGAAAGAGAGAGAGAGAGAGCTTCTGCCGCCTTCTCACGCTCGAAACACGAGGGAAAGAAAGTGGGAGAGAAAATGAGCTAGAGAGAGAGAGTGAATTAGAGAATGAGAGACAAAAGAGATTTACGGCACCAGTCAATTTTTCTTTTTCCGTCCCGAACATCCGGGGTGCTACATACATACATCCATACGCCCCCCCCCTCCCTTTCTCTCTCGTGGTTGGCCTCTTCGGTGTCTGGAACAATGCGGCGCCGGGGGCTTACGTGGCTAGTGTGCATGTCGGGCCGCAGTCAAGGGAGACCAGTTTAAGTGGGTCCTTTCAAAGCCCAGCAGTAAGGGTACCGAGCCTTCTCCACCTCAACTAGAATCTAGGAGTTGAAAGTCCGGCCTAGACCCACCCTCCCTCCACCGACCAACCACGTACGTGGAAGATCAGAGCACACGCAATGTGGGCCGGGAAATAGCAAGAGGAAGACATTCAGGAGATGTTTGAGAAACTTCCGGAAATCTAGAAATGAGGCGTGATTGGAGGCCTCAAGGTAGTGACGTCCTAAGGAAGATGCGAAAGGTGAAGACGATTAAGACTTGTTGGTGTCAACATGAGCAGAGTAGAAGCCTCCAAGGGCACATCTTCTACATATCCCAATATCCACATTGCATATCTCACGCCGGGTGCATCCTGCGGGGAAAAAGGTTCCCGGACTTCCGCACCCTACATCGGTGACCTTTACACCGCGTGTAATAGGCAAACATTTGATGTTTCTTTCCCCACAAACAACGTGGACACATGGATACGGTAGCAGTGGAGATTAGCGAATCGAGATGAAAGGGAGGGATCAGCTAGACACTTATGGCTAGAAGACGCGCTAAGTGGAATGATTATGTTGTTTGGCTCATTTCGTTATTTGGCAAAATGCCAACGGCAAGGTCTTCGCGTATTTGCGAGTCTCTTTGCTATTGAGGACAACTTTTGATTAATATAAACAAATTATGATTAATGTAAACATATTATTATTATTATTAATGCAAACAAGCTATGATTAATGCAAAGGAGTTAGTATTAATGTAAACAACCAATGATAACAAATTATCATTCGAGCAGAGTGATGTAGCACAAAAGTGTCCCTTTGAATTGACATCGCATCGCCTTCTGTCCCCACTCCAATTCATTCGGCCACGTCAACGCATCCGATGTATCATCCATCACTTGTGATGACTTCATATTCTATCCTTGGACAAGGATTTCGGATACGCGAGAGGATCAAGGAGAACTTGGTGCAATTTATAATTTGCTATCCGAGACGGAAAATAGTAGAGTCTCCTGGAACCGAGTGCTAATCACCAAGTGTCCGTGTAGACTGATTATTCCTGGACAGTGGGCACAGTCGTAGATGCATGCATGCGCATATCAGCTGTCATTAATCGGTCGCTGCTTCCAGGAATGCCCCATTTAGTCTGTTCCCTCTATTTCCTCTCTGTCTGATATCATAGCACTGTTCTTCATTTATAGAGTAGTGTTCTGCTGATTGATTAAGCGGCAAGGGGCATCCAATTATAGAGAGAGAGGGAGAGAGAGAACTGTCACTAATTCTGGGTCTCGCTCGTTCTCTTTCTCTTTCACACCCTCTCACTTTAGCCAAGTTTAGCTTCTGCCGTCTGCTCCGGTAACTCTTCGCCAGGAACAGCGCCGCTTAATTACCGTGCATACACGGAAAGCAGTCATTTTAGATACTCACTGATATCTTCAAAGTGAGACGGAGAGCGAAAGAGAGAGACAGCAAGAGAAAGAGAGAGAGAAAGAGAGAGAGGGAGAGAGAGAAAGAGAGAGAGAGAGAGAGAGAGAGAGAGAGAGCTAATGGGGGATTTGATGTGTGTGAGTGTGTGCGATGGAGGAGATCAACGAGGATGAGGCTGGAGGTGACAGATAGAGCTGATGAGCCAGAACCTGTCCCGGATTAGGAGGGGGAGAGAGAGAGGGAGGAAGAGAGATGTCGAGAGTGAGAGTCAGAGATTGAGAGAGAGTGTAAGTTTGGGAGAGAAAGAGAGAGAGTGTGTGTGTGTGAGAGAGAGTGTAAGGGAGGGAGGCAGCGAAAGAGAGAGAGAGAGAGAGAGAGAGAGAGAGAGAGAGAATGAGAGAGAGAAGGCGAGAGCGTAGATATCCGGGGTTCCTTATGGCCTCCGCCGCCGGATAATTTGTTCTAATGGATAAGATTGGGCAAAAGCGTGCGGTGTCATGTGAGAAATTCGCCATCCCGAGAGTGCAATGAGAGCACTTCTTTATTTGCAAGGATGATTCAGATAGCCAGAGAGAGAACACAGTAAGCGAGAGAGCGATACAGAGAGAGAACGAGAGAGAGAGAGCGAGAGAGGGAGAGAGAGTGAGAGAGAGAAGTAGTGAGAAACATATTTAGAAATACACTGATAACAGAATGTACGCAAAAAAAAACTTGGAGTACAGTGCAAATCCATTCGTCCAAATCTGTACTCCCTCTTGTATCAGACGGATTGAAGGAAGATTCCATTGAACTTTAGCCAAGAAACGAGCGAAATCACACAAGTGCAGACATAATTATCGCGCTTTTTCGAGAGATTAATGAAACTGATCATTGAAACCAATTCATTTTCTCTTTTATGATTTCAAGGATCAGTTTTTTTTTCGTAAATAAGAATGACAGCGTTGAAAAGATTTTAAGACAGACAGAATGACAGACACGCCGGTTGCGTATGTTTTTTTACGCAAAATAAAAACAGCTTTAAAAAGGTGTTTAGAATTAGAGGTGATTCAGCAAGCTCTTGTAGCTACTTAAATTTCAGAGCAAACAGAGTGTGCGGTGTTGGGCTTAATGTATGGCGCGAGCGATGGGTTAAGGCTCAGGGCACGGCCCTCCTGGCTGGTAAGTCGTCGGATGTGTCCCCATCATGTTTTTCTGCTCAAAGAGCCTGATCTATAGTTTGCGTCAAAAGTCGCCGTGCTTTGTCACGGCTAAGACGAGACGAAGAGTGAATTTATTATGGAAAAATAGCCTTTAAAAACAACGCCTTCCATTTGCATACATGAGATTAGCTTGTTTCTTTGCTCTCTTCACATGGTGACGCTCTCCACAACACGAAGGCAAAGGTAATCCTAATTTTAATAACAGGACTCGCGTGAAAATGCCCGGGAAACTGTGAGAACGTAGACGCCCCCGAGGGAATCAGCTGATCGTAGGAAAATGGTCAGGAAGATTACGAGCGGGGGGGGGGGGTGAGAGGAATCCTGAAACGTGGAGACTTTTCGCATTCGTCGCCCACCGAGTGATTTCCTATTCCGCGACCGTTGCAACTTGATGCGGAATACGGTAGTGGACCATGCAGGGGCATCAGCTTTCTGAGGCTGCATTGAGTATGCTGCGCAAGGGCAACACGGCTGTTCGCCAGAAATGAAAGAGTAGAGGAAGAGAGAAGTAACAAGAGACAGAGATAGAGAGAGTGAGAGAGAGAGTGAGAGAGAGAGCGCAGAGAACTAAGAGAGAGATAAAGTTTACAATTCTCATATTTTATTCCCTTTTTGGCTATTCATCCGCATGCACGCACGCAATGATCGTGTGCGTGCGAATGTATGGAAGCAAAGTCGAAATTGAGTTATAAAGAGGAGAAAGGAGTGGGAGGGAGAGAGAGAGAGAGAGAGAGAGAGAGAGAGAGAGAGAAAGAGAGAGAGAGAGGGTGAGAGAGAGGGAGAGAGAGAGGGAGAGAGAGAGGGAGAGAGAGAGGGAGCGAGAGTGAGAGAGAGAGCATAGAGAAATAGAGAAAAAGAGTTATGGACACACCGAAGCAGAAGATATGCCTCAGGGGAGCGCCCGAAGTGGCCGTTCGCAATCTCACTGCGAGATCGCGTACACAAATACACGCGCTTAGATCTATCTATCTCTATATCCCTCCCTCTCTCTCTCCTCCGCTCTCCCGCTCTCTTCTCCTCTCTCTCTCTCTCCCTCTCTCTCTCTCTCTGTTTCTCTTGTTCTCTTTCGTCCTCTCCCCCTCTCTCTCTCGCCTGCTTACTTTGCACTTTGAGCTGCGGCGTGGTTGTAAAGGTCAAGAACGATACACAACGAATGAAGGCTTCCGATGAAAGTGAGATAGGAAGATGCAATGAAAGAAGAAGAAGAAGCTCGCCCTCGGGCGACATCCGAGTTCCCGTGATTCGGGAATTGAGAGAGAGAGACTTCTGGATTACAATGAGAAGAGAGAGAGAGAGAGTGAGAGAGAGAAAGGGTAGAGAAAAGGAGAAGGAGAGAGAGAGAAAAGAGAGAAAGAGAGATAGGAGACCCTGGGCACTTTGTATGTGACTGTGGAATGAGGGGTGTCCCAGAGAAAGACACATACAACATAAATAAAGGTATCTCGCCAAAAAGCAGAGAGAATATGAATGAGACAAGTGGGAAGGAGGCTGATTGGATGTGAGCAGAGAAGGAAGACGGCGGACTCTTCAGATGCCTCCTCTGCTTTCTTCTGCTCTCCTCTTCCTTCTCCTGTGCATTCTGACCGTGTACATCCCGAATCTCGAGGAGATCGCCTGTCGCCTTCCATCTTCTTCTCTTCCTCTCTCTCTCTCTCTCTCTTTCCCTCCCTCTTTCTCTCTCTTTTTTTGTCTCTGCGTCTTCTGGTCTACTCTCTCTCTCTCCATCTCTTGTTAGATTCATACTCAGCTCTCGGTCCGAAGGTGAACGTTGCGTGTGGCCCTTCAGGAGGCAGATGTTGGAGAAGAAGCAATGAGAATGAAAAGATGGAATGAGAAAGCGAGAAAAGTTGCAGAGAGAGAGAGAGAGAGCGCGCGAGAAAGGCAGAGAAAGAAGGAGAGAAAGAAAGAGGAAAAGAGAAAGAGCCCCAGGAGGTGTGCTTGCGTGTACAAGTGCATAATCTAATAGGCTTGAAAAGAGATAGGACGCATCTTTTTCTTCGTTTTCTCTCTCATTTCTTTCCATCACTCTCGTTCTCTCTCTCAATTTCTCGTTCTCTCTCTCAATCTCTCGTTCTCTCTATCTCTCACTTTCTCTCCTTTGCTGAGGCCAGACAGAGGGGGCGGCGAGTATGTACAGAAAGAAAAGTGCAACAAAAGCAGAAGTGTTTCTTGTTCCTCATAGTTCCCAGAGGGAATTAGGGAAGAAAAAAGCGCATTGCCTTTTCTCCCTTGATCGATGTACTCACGTTTAATTGCACGTACATTCCTTCAGAGTTCCCTATGAGATTGAAGAACCGTCAAATTCCTCCGCGTTTTCCAGGCAAATAAGAAGATTTGCACAGCATTCACATACATATGTATGATTGTGTGTGTCTGCGACGTACTAAAACGTGAATAACACCAGAAGCCCATGTTCAGAAATTACAAGATTATGAAGACTCTCAATTTCCCTGCGTCTCTCGCCCTCGCGCACTCTCTCTCTCTCAATCAAGAAGTCACATCTTTTGCTGAGGAGCCACCTGAAGATGTTTTTTTTTGCTGATGTAGCAAAACACGGAGGAGCATCAGCAAATCTTGTGAGTCATCGCTTTTGCAATTTATCCTCTGCGAAATGTGTCAATAATTTTTAGCTGCTTATTATTCTTTGCTGGCTTCTTTGGAGTGTGACTTGCGACGTCTTGCAGTGACTTGTGGGAGTGAGAAGCAAAGGCATTCCCAGAGATCTACCTAACTACGGTAGGCTTGGCATTATTGAAAGATGAACTATCATTTACGATAAAGATACTATATGCATAAATGAAGAATGCAAGTCTCTCATTTTCCTGCACTATTTTTACCCTCAAAAACGAGCATTTATAATGCAGTATGCCTGTCACAGTGGAAGTTGTTGACAACTATTTAATACACACAAGTTCTTCAGCGTGGAACTTTCACTCTTTCCATCTCGCTCTTTCGGCGTCGTAAAAAGTTGCTTAATTACAGCATGTGGGAAGTTTGTGTGCGAACAAACAATTTTCTAACAAGCCATGCCAATTATGACCTCTTTTTAGTGCCAGGAACGGCCAACTTCTTGGCATGAACGCTCCTTTTTCATAGAAATGAATACCCTGATTTGTTTACAGGTTTATTGTTCGCAAAATTGCTCAATTTCCTACATATTTTTTTGTGCATTCAAATACCAGTCTAATTGCGAGTAGATTTCAAGAGAATGAAGCAATCGTTAAACAAATTTAAAAACACTGCCGTTCTCTCCTTCCTCCATTATCCTTAGTTTTAGCATACAAAAAAACTATCAGCGTTTGCAGAAAGGATTCCAGGGAAGGCACAGAATTTCCGTGGTTTTAAGATGACGTCCTTCTGGCTTCAAAAATAAAGGCCAGATCTAATAGCATACTTTCCTGAACACAATAAGCACAGATCCAAGAAGGCATATTTTCCCCTAGAACAGGGTTAAAGTCGTAGGCAACGAGATGAAGACTAGAAAGAGTGATAAAGATAATTTTTAGCGCCCCCCTCCCATAATCCAAGAAGTATTAATTATCCGGCGTTGTGATAAAAGCAATGGCAAATTGAGAGAAGAAGATGTATTCATGAGCATAATTCATGATCTAAGAGGAATTTATAGAAGAGAACGAGGAGAAGAAGAGACAGCAATGGATTTGAAGCGGACTATGAAGAGGTGCTTCTAATCTTGATCGAAATGGAGAGGTAAAGCGGGGGCAGGAAGATAGAATGAGAAAGAAAGAGAATGAGAATGAGAGAAAGAGAACGAGACAGAGAGAGAGAGAGAGAGAGAGAGAAAGAGAGAGAGAGAGCTAGCGGAAGAGACAGAGAAGCTTGAGACGCGCCTGATTATCAAAGAATGCTGCGAAACGGCGCTAAGCGAATGAGCTTATTATTAGGCACACAGATATATAATTTATGCACACGAAAAGAAAAACAGGAACGAGTCGAATGAAGCTGAAAGAAGCCAAGAAAAAGAATAAATGAGATCGCGAAATGTTTATAGAAATAGATGCGCGTCGAAGACAAATTAAATTTATATAGATGATCATCTAACGATGAAAGGAAAAAGCAGAATAAGAATATTAGTGCGACCTGCTACAGTATCCGGCACGGAGAGTGTCGATATCTTTCGCGGAGTTGAAGACGTCGACGACGGTTGTGAGACCAGCGAAGCGATAAGACGGCCATAGTCAGCCATCGTGGACGGGGATGAAGGAGAAGACTTGGCGTGAGAGCCCGGAAGGGGCGCCACTTTTGATGTTTGGCAGAGAAGATTTGAATGGGGCAAATTGGCGGGAGGCGTGAATGGAGAGTGACGGGGAGAGGCCACCGTTTACAATGGTGTGTAAAGATGGAAGTGGTGAAGGACGCACGATGTTCCTCGTGAGCTTCTACTATACTGCCGAGGGAGAGAGGAAGAGGGCGCAGGGGGAGGGAGCGATAGAGAGAGAGAGAGAGAGAAAGAGAGAGAGAGAGAGAGTGAGAGAGAGAGAGGACGTGGTGCTAGCAGAGGTAGAGTGATTATCGCGAGGAAGAGAGAGAGAGAGAGAGGTAGAGAGAGAGAGAGTGAGAGGGGTGAAAAGGAGGCGGATCCAGAGACGACACCGAAGTTCGCCTGAGGGCTCCCCCTCTTTTCCGTAATGCCTTCTTCGGTATCAGATGCCTGTCAACCGTAGCAGCTTCTTCTTCTTCCTCTTCTTCTTAGCTTCTCGCCTTTGCCACTTCCTCCTCGGGAAGGGAATAAACAGCTCTTTCACTGAGAAAGCGAATGAGCAGAATGAATTTTACGGGGGCATTCCTTCCGCGGTTGCCACGTAAAACAAGAGAAGTTTCCAGGGCTCTCCTCGGGCAATAAATGTAAAACATACAGGACATTAATAGCCGAAATCGGCTGTAGACGTCTGTTCACTTTCCGAGAAAAAATATTATTGAAGGGCGGAATCAAACATCTACTTTTCTATTTTATCGGCCTTTCTCTTTGACTTTATCCTTGCTTTTCGCTCTTATCTATCATTTGTTTTCTTTAATTGTTTGCCAATCGGGAATTCCACCGGGCATTCTAGATATTAGAAAAACACACACTCACACAACATGTCACTGAGGCAGAAGTCGGAGAAGTGGAAGTTTGTTAGGTCGGGATGTCTCTAAGAAAGGACTGAAATATTCATGCAAGGAATGCAAGATGGGCACGGCAAAAAGAAGGGGTGTGGGAAGGCATCCTTACAGAGCATAGCGAGAAGGGAACAAAGGGCGAGGAGATGTCTGTGTTTGTGAGTGTAGCCATGTTCTACATTGCACTTGGTGGTTTTTGATATTTGACATTTCCTAAGAAAAGGGACAGGAAGCTGACAAAGTTCGAAAAAGTGCTCGAAGAACAACGGCGCATATTTTTCTAAAGAAACGAAATATCCTAGAGAAAAAAGGCTACGCGAAACATGGCCCTTTTGGCAGGTAAGAAGCAACGGCCAAATATCACCTTTTGCAGACATTCCCAAAGTTCATTCTCAAAGTTGTCAGCTAATTAGGGGATTCCCTCTCCTTCTCTAACTTTCTCTCTCTCTTTCTCTCTTTCTCTGTTTCTCTCTCTTTCTCTCCATCACTTTTCAAAGAGCGATTCCTATTCATTCTGCAACGTGCTCTTTCATCTTTATTCATCGCTTCACACGAAACTAACCGCGTGATTGGCTCTCTATCAGCGGGACATTTCAAAGCGCCTTTTTTTGTTGCCGTCTGGGCACCGTCAAAATAGACTGTTTTTGTTCAGACTTGCAGTGACGGGAAAAAATACTCCTTTTTCGTTTTCATCTTTAAAATGCCACACAGGTCACAGCGAAGGAGGGATAATAAACCGAAGCAATCGCGCAAGAAGTTTCTTTTTTTTTGTAAAATAAAATATTTATGTGGGAAAGCTTAAGAAGAGCGCAGGTTCCATGAATTAGGCTGGAACTCTAATATGGCTATAGAGGCATGCTACAGACATGCGAGACTATGAGATGCGAGCAAAGTTTAACTCGATTGAATTTGATGCCCGGCAGTTTCGTCTGATACAGAAGCGTAATTAAAATAATACATTTTGTTTTGGTATAAATTAATGATAACCGTAAAATAAACATATATGTTGTATCTGGCTTATTCTCCATAAATTAGCTTGTGATTGCGTTCGGGGGATTGCGAAAACAAGAAGTTACTCTACACATCATCAAGATTATGAAGATGTGATGATCTTTCAAAGAGCGATTAGAAAACAGCAGTCTAGCTTTTCAGCGTCTTTGCATGCATATATGTATGTATGTACCTTGGAAGGGAGAAGTGGGTCGGAGAAGCATCATCTATAGAGTGGACGTGGCAGAGCGCGATGAAAAGTTGATGGACGAGAGAAGTTGCAAGACGCTTGCACCCGAGGACTGGCGAGTTTGGAGATGAATGTTTTCCGTAACGCGTGTCGGATGTATGTATGACTGGACTGGAGAGAGCGATAGGTAGGAAGCGCCCCCGCTCTGAGCAAGATATGTTTGTAGAAGGAGGCAATTGAAAGGCGGACACGAGGAGGAGGAGGAGAGAGAGTCCGAGGTGCCTAACGGGGGGATGTTTAGTAGCTCACTCCTGGGTGTCAAGACGAAGAAGGCGAAGGCGAGTTCTCACACGCTCAAACGTATTTCGCACTCGTGAGAGAGAACGAAAGAAAAAGAGAGGTAAAAAAGAAATAGAGGAAGGAGAGAGAGAATCTACGGAATATAATGATAGAGCGTGATTTGGCTTTCCACCATCTCTATTCTCATGGGTAGTCTGATGCAGATATCCACGAGGAAGTGCGTTTTCAGATTCGTTCTCATATCTTTGGAAATGACAGGAAAACACTTTTTTTCAGATACAAAAAAATAAATTTCAAATGCCAACACTCTTTCTGAATTCGCACTTTCAAGCTCCTTTTTCTTCATTCGAAATCAGCTTAATTCTTGATTCTTTCTTTACCTTGTTGTATTCTTTGCATCCTTCTTATCCAGAAAGTATCCTTCTTATCCTCGCACACGCATGGATTCATCAGTTGTTTGTTCCTTCTTCCTGGTCAAGTCCACTCTGTATTCAACGACTCATTCACACATCGGCTTCAGTGTCGCTTACGATCTGGGGCCGGTCATATAATCCTTCTTTTCGTCTGGGCCGTAAAATTGCTTGTGCTACAGAGGGAGAGAAAGAGAGAGAGAGAGAGAGAGAGAGGGAGAGAGAGGGAGGGAGGGAGAGAGAGAGAGAGAGATAAGAGAAGGGGCATGTTGTCCGATGGCCTTCACTGTATACTCCTTCCGAATGACGGAGATGATGTGCGTGCGTAAATGGCACTATCTTCTCTTCGCCTTTCGAAACTTCCGTCGGAGGTAGAGAGAGAGAGAAATAGAGAGAGATAAAGAGCGAGAGATAAAGAGCGAGAGAGAGAGATAAAGAGCGAGAGAGAGGGGGGGGGGGGAGAGAGAGAGAGCGAGATACTGGTTGGCAGCTACCGAATGACTTCATCAGATTGGAGACATTCTGTATGTCGCGGAAGGGGATAATCTGTGGAGCAGAAAAAAGTAGGCGAAAAAAAGCGGGAAGATGCGTGTATGGATATCTTTTTCCTTTTTCTTTCTTCCCCTTAACTGTCAAGGTCTTGCCTTCTCTCCTCGACTTTCCCTTGCCCAACTACTTCTCAATATCTCTGTGCTCTCGCTTACTCTCGCTCTCTCTCTATCTTTTTTTCCCTTTCTCGCTCTCTCTCTCGCTCTCTTCCTCTCTCTGTCTATTCTCCTCTCCCCGTCAACCGCTCGCCTTAGGCGGGTGATTATGGAAATGACCTTAGATGAGAGCCGATTGCGCACGTGGCATGCATCCTTTCTTGTTTGCATCCATTCCAGATACGAGGCTCAGGCCTGTTTAATAAACAACGAATCTATGTAAGAAGAGAGCGAAGGAAAATGAGAGGGAGTTAGAGAAAGAGAGAAATAAAAAATGAAGAAGAAAAATGAGATCCAAATGCCAACGTCAAGAGTGAATTGCAAAGAAATCGAGTGCGCAATGAGGATTTATCAGGCCGAGAAGTCAACACATCTCTTCTCTCTCTCCCTTTAACGAAAGGTAATGTAGATGATTAAAGTGCAACAACCTAAAAGAGGGACTGCTACAAATTCTATTTCTTTTTCTTTCTCTCTCTATGTTTCTCGAATTCTCTCGCTCTCTCTCTCTCTCTCTCTCTCTCTCTCTTCCTCTTCCCACATCCTCTTTCGCCGTCCTCTCCTACTTTATGGCCTAGGATACAATGCTGATTGAGGCATCAAAGTACACTTTTCTCGAAAACAAGATATGTCTTGACGAGGCCGTAAACAGCCGCCTTTACTTGCTGCTACATCTCGGAGAAGCCTTTAACAGCCTCCGGAGTTTGGTGCCATTTAATGCAGTCATACATAGCTTCTATCCCTGAATCCATCACATGGAGTCCAATAATGAATCGTGATTCAAATACATACGCCAAAATATGAACACTGTAAATGCCAACATACAGTACCGTCCAACATTGTTGGGTCCGAAATTAATCCAATTAATTAAATTAATTTAAATAATTCAAACTGGAATTGCGAAGTGCTGAGGACATGCCGTGCGATTTCGTCGGAGGGTTTATGTCTTTTTTCATTGCGCGTCACCCTAGAAAAACCGTTTTTCAAAATATGCCGAAATGACAAAAATTTGACAATTTTTCAATGCTACGCTGTTTAGCGGAATTTTTTACGGGGTGTTCGGCTGAGAAAGCAGCTGGCTGAATCCAGCAGCCAAACTACAAACAACAAATTAGAGTGAAATTTTCTAAGCGCTTCTTATTTTGTTTGAGTTTCTACCTTTGTTTTGCTTGAGTTACTTATCATATTTGGGTATAAATGATAAGAAAAATGGAAAATAAGATTTTCTTTAGCGAGCAAAAATTTTGCTCCCGCAGAGCATCGAACACAGGACCTTGAGATTCCCAGCCAAACGCTATCGCAATACACCACAACCAACTTAAAGGAAGAATGTACCTTTTCTATCCGTACCCGAAACAGTTATCTCTTGGAATGAAGAAGATCGAAATAAGAGGAGATTGAGGGGGAGAGGGAGAGAGATAAAACAAGACTGAGAGAGATATATTGAACGAGAGAGAGAAAGAGAACAACAGAGAAAGAGAGGAGGGGATAGATTGAAAGAGTGAGAGAGATAGAGAGAGAGAAAGGGAGAGTGAGAGAATGTGTGAACGATAGAGAAAGAGAGAGACAGTAAAGAGAGGGAGAGAATGAGAGAGACAGTAAAGAGAGGGAGAGAGAGGGAGAGAATGAGAGAGACAGTAAAGAGAGGAAGAGAGAGAGAATGAGAGAGACAGTGAAGAGAGAGAGGTCGATGGCAGAGATTGTCAACTTGTTTCAATGAAAAGCGTTGCAGTGCGTTGAGAGGTCTACGCTTTGCAAAAATTAACCAGACAAGCAACTTGAATCGTCATCCTCCACGCTTCGTTGGTGAGGCTGCGGACAATGTGTTAGTAAAGGTACATTCCATTTCTTCCAGGTTGAGTGTTGTGTATTGCGACAGCGTTTGGCTGGGAAACTTAAGGTCCGGTGTTCGATCTCCGCGGGAGCAAAACTTTTGCTCGCTAAAGAAAATCTTATTTTCCATTTTTCTTATCATTTATACCCAAATATAATAAGTAACTCAAGCAAAACAAAGGTAGAAACTCAAACAAAGTAAGAAGCGCTTAGAAAATTTCACTCTAATTTGTTGTTTGTAGTTTGGCTGCTGGATTCAGCCAGCTGCTTTCTCAGCCGAACACCCCGTAAAAAATTCCGCTAAACAGCGTAGCATTGAAAAATTGTCAGATCTTTGTCATTTCGGCATATTTTGAAAAACGGTTTTTCTAGGGTGACGCGCAATGAAAAAAGACATAAAACCCTCCGACGAAATCGCACGGCATGTCCTCAGCACTTCGCAATTCCAGTTTGAATTATTTAAATTAATTTAATTAATCGGATTAATTTCGGACCCAACAATGTTGGACGGTACTGTATGTAAGAACTCATATCGTTGTTTACGTAGCCAAGAATGTAGTGTGGAAGTCGGAGAGATACAGTAATATGGACAGATCGGAAATAGAGTGAAAGTCATCTGTACGCATCTAGTTAATTTCGTGGGATTAAGTTTAAAGTAGACTCAACATGGGAGAAGGGAAGGAATAAATCGATGAAAGTATGTGATTGCGTATCAGAGACATCAGGACTTGTATACTCAAGCTGAAGTGTTGAGATGGCTAATGGTAAGACGAAGGGAATTTTTATAAGTTATCCACGCAGAATTGCTCTAATATGGTAAGTCAGCCTGAAAAGAGAGAGAGAGAGAGAGAGAGAGAGAGAGAGAAAGAGAGGAATAGAGATAGAGAAAGCGGAATGAATAAGGAACGAGAGAGAGGAAGAGAGCCAGATTACGATTCAGACAGGCAGAATCTGATTGTAAGAGACGCAGGCAGTGAGAAATATTGAAACATGTGTGAAACCGTTAGACAATCTGGAGTAAATCTGACAAAATTATATTGTTCTCAGGAGCATAATTCGCATATTTACTCGTATTAGTCACAGGTTTGTTATCAGGCTAGGGTCACAAATCTGCATACACTTCCGCATTTGTTCTAAGCTGTGAGGATTAATTTGTTCTATACCATGTTCATATCTACATATTTGATGAGTTTTTTTCACCCGCCTACAGCATATTTGTAATTTAACCGAAGTAACGCCGAGAAAAATAAAGAAGGTCTATCATTCCTTGCTTTTTTAGGGGAGAAGCCTTGAAGAAGAGCAGCTCTGTCTCTCGCTCTCCCCCTACGTTACCAGATGAGTCTGTATGAGTTCTGTTCTAATTTGTTCCGTGAAACGAAACAATTCGCATTTGCATACCGCTCCCTCTCTCTCTCTCTAATCTCTTTCTGGATTCCTTACTTCGTGAATGTGCTGTTGTTGGCGTGCAAAATCGAGGAGGTGGAACGAGGATAAAGCGGAAGAGAGAAGCATGTTATTTATTATGGCAGAAGTAATTCTGAGGTGTGAGAAAGAGGGAAGAGAGATAGGGAGAGAAGAGGGAGAGAGAGAGAAGGAGAGAAATGGAAATAGTGAGAGAGTGAGTGTTTGGGAGGAAGTGAGGGATGCTAAACAAGTGGGAGAGGCAAGTAAATACATAACAACAACAAGCAGCCGCACAATGGAACTGTTGTGAAGGAGAAAGCGATGGAGGGCACTCTTCAAGCAACAACGTAGAAATGTGGAAATAATGCAGAGGGGGAGAAAGACAGGGCTGCTCTTGCGCACCTCAAGGTTGTAATTGCTGGGAGAGGAAGAGAGGTTGAGAGAGAGAGAGAGAAAGTGACAGAGAGAGAGAGAAAAAGTGAAAGAGAGAGAAAGTGAGAAAGAGAGAGAAAGAGAGAGAGAGAAAGTGAGAGAGAGAGAGAGAGAAAGTGAGAAAGTGAGGGAGAGAGAGAAAAAGGTAAGAGAATTTGGAAAGATCTTCTTGTAGAAAGAAGCCAAGGACAGATCTGGCATGCACGTAGCGGGGGGTTTTACAACATCCAACTACACGTGAGTGCAAGCGAAATAATTGGACCGACATACGGGCCTAAATTTGACTTTTTCTCTGTCTTACTCTATTTCTCTTTCTCTCTCTCGTTCTCTCTTCCTAATCTCTAACTTATTTCAACTCTCTCGCTCTTAAATTCCTCCTTCCTCCTCCACGCATTCCTTCCATGATGAGCAGACTAGATAAAAGGGATGCCACCTCCTTGCTTACTAATTGTAAGAGAGGCGCAGAATGATTCAGGCGGAATGTAACGCCAAATTATTTATATGGCCTTGGAATGCTCGACAGGGAACTGAGAAGCTTTTAAGAAAAAGTGTCGAATAACATGACTAAGTGATGAATACATGGAATTTGCATTTTTTTTGAATGTGATAAAATAATTCAAATCAGCAATATGCATAGATTGGTAGAGTGGACAAATAAAAACTTAGTCATGTAAAGCAAGACGCCTTACAATAGAAAACATATCGTACAATATTTCAGAAGCAAGAAAGAAATAGCCAGTGGAAGAAAAAAACGGGTGAGAAACAGCTGATAAAAATAAGTGCAAATCGAAATTCAAAGTAGTGGGTCTCGCCACGACAGTGGCGGCTACGGTATTCGACTGACCACGAACGATGATCTTCTGGCCGGCAAGGAAGCTGACGTCCGTGTTGAGAGGGAGGGCGGTGGAGGACTTCTCGAGGAAGCACTCGACTTGGTCGAAGCCGAGGCCACGTTGCCGGAGGCGGCCTGCAAAAGCAGATCAAATTACTCATAATCAATTTATTTTATTTTATTTTGAAATTGATTTGTTTTTATTCGTCTACGGTAATTTGTAATTTTTTTACATATGTTAAATAACAATGATTATTTCATCCTTTCTGCCTAGTTTATATTTCGTTCACATAATGTGTCATCACTTTTTAGCCTTTCTCCTTTCAAAACCCTTCTTTATATTTGTTTTTACGCGCTGTTTGAACGAAATAAACGAACTTTTCAATGAACGCTTCTATTCATATATCGTATGACCATCATGTTTCTTTGTCCCAATTGTTAGCAAAGCTCACGTTAAAAAGGATCATCACGCTTGGTTTTTTTTCCTTTCGAATATATAAAATGCCCGATGTATTCCAATCAGCGCACATTGAATAGCTCATTGTATACATATTGGAGAATATTGATTCTTTTTCTTTGAAAAGTATATGAAATTCAACATACATTCATGATATGGGAAGGAGTAAAATGATACTATTTTTTGCATATATGTATATATCGTATTCTTCGTCACTGGGCCCCTTTTCCAGAATCGCGCGCGACCTTTGAGATACTCTGGCAAGAGGCCGTCGAGGGAGCGCGAGGCCATGGCCGCCGCCACTCCCCCGAAGGAGGAGGTCTCGCCGCGGCAAGCATCGCGGTTACTGTAGCTGGCTGAGGGAGCGAGAGACGGGGAGGCTGCGAGGAGGAGACGCCAGGGGTCGACGCAGCGGACGACGATGTTGGCACACCCATGGCGAAGTGTCTCTTTCTGTTCGAGGAGAGAGTGAGAGAGAGAGGGGCGAAATAGGTAGAGAAGAGAGTGAGACAGAGATAGAGAGAGAGAGTGCGACAGACACGCAGAGACAAAGTCATGCCAGCTACAATTCCCGAATTTATTGAACGTCAAAAAATGGGAACGAAACAGGCCCATATCGCTCGGAGATGCAGAAGGAGTTTTGGGGACAATCACAGCAAGAAAATAATTTATACCGCGGAGGAAAAAAGAATGAAAGAGTAAAGGGCGCGTGGAAAGAAGGTCAGAAAGGGAGGTGACGAGTAAAGTTCGCGAACCTAGACAACCTTTGGCAGCTGTGGTATCCTCTGCGAGCTCTCTCTTTCTCTTTCTCTCTCTCTCTCTCTCTCTCTCTTTCTCTCTCTCTCTTTCTTTCTCTCTCTCTCTCTTTCTCTCTCTCTCTTTCTCTCTATCTCTTTCTTTATCTCTATCTCTCTCTTTCTCTCCCTGTCTATCTTTCTCTCTCTTCCTCTCCCTGTCTATCTTTCTCTCTCTCTCTCTCTCTCTCGCTCTCTCTGACTCTCTCTGACGTAGCCATTCTTTTGTGCGCAGAAACAGAGTAGCCATCACATCTGGACAGCGGCGTCACAGAAAAGATGCTTGAGAATGTCAGGAAGGAATAAAAACAGTATTTTATTCCGTTTTGACTCTCCTCCTCGCGAGTGCTATTTCGACAGAGCGTAGCCCAATATGAGGAAGGGGGGGGGGAGTGCCAAGACTTTTGCACCCTATGAAGAGGATAAAATAGTCGACGCGAATAAGCGCCATCATGGCGAAGGGCAGCGAGATTCTGTGTGGCCGTAACGGTCCCTAGGGCGCAATCTTCGGAGAGGGAGATGAGCTGGTCAGGAGAGTAGAAATGATGGAGAGAGAGACAGAGGGAGAGAGAGTGAGATTAAGGAAGAGAGAGAGATAAAGAGAGGGAGAGAAAGGAAGAGAGGGATAAAGAGAGGGAGAGAGAGGGAGAGAAAGAGAGAGAGATAAAGAGAGGGAGAGAGAAAGGAAAGGAGAGAGAGAGGGAGAGAGAGTGAGGGAGAAAGAGAGAGCTGCTCGTCTAGATGAAGCAACAGCAAAAAAAGCGCAAGACCAAAGTGACAGACTCATCCTCATCTTTGGTGCGAACTTGCATCGCCAAACTTTCAGCGGCTGCTTTTTTCGCTGGTTCGGGTAAATTTAAGCCTTCCGACAACCCATGATTATCTTGCTTGGAGATGTTGCACAAGTTGAGAACAGCAGGCAAAGGCATTTGCAAGTCTATTTGCATATGTTGAAACACTGTTTCCAATAGCGCATATACTTGAAAAAATTTAAATTAAATTATGAAATTATAAAAGACAGAAAGAAAAATAATCATGGAACAAGTGGATGCACGGATAGCGGAAATGTACTCTTGTATTTGTAAGCATGGATTGGAAGATTGCCTTGCCATGGAGAGCACACGGAAACTTTAGACGTCTTCTGCCGGTAGGCGTAGGAAAAAGATTGAGGGAGCGGCAAAATAAGAGAGGCAGAGAAAGGAGAGAGTAAATCGGCGAGAGAGAGAGAAAGGAAGAAAGAGATAGAAAAGAGAAGTGAGAGAGAGACGAATCTAGAGACAAGAGAGAGAGAGAGAGAGAGAGAGAGAGAGAGAGAGAGAGAGGAAGCATTCCTCAGTCTTCTGGTGGGCGTCGTAAGTTCCAACGTCTTATGCGATGTCTGTGCCCGAGAGAGAATAGAGTAAAGGATAAAGTTCCTATATCTTTCCATGCACTTCCCTTCCTGTTCCCTTCTCTATCTCTCTCCCTCTACCTCTCTCTCTACCCCTCTCTCTCACCCTCTCTCTCTCTCTCTCTCTCTCTCTCGGAGCTGTAGATACAAACAAAAGCCGACTGAAAGGCGCGCGGTGAGGCGGCTAAAGTCGCTGACCGCGTGGTACATTTCAAAAGGACGCCGGAAGGCAAGCTTAAGTCTCTCCCTCTCTCTCTCTCTCTCTCTCTCTCTCTTTCTGTCTCTAAATTCCCCCTCTTTGTCTCTCCTTGTTTTCCTTCTCTCTTCTTCCCTTGAATAACATTTGTAGTCTCCGTTATTTCCACGTTTCTACAGATCATCGCGTGTAAAGGGCTGCAGATACAAGCAAAAGTCATATATCCACAAACACCAAAGCATAGGGGATAATGTGCCACCGATACCTGTCACATGCATACATATAGTTCCCTTGCTCTCTCGCTCTCTCTGTCCCTCTCTCTTTATCTCTCTCTCTCTCTTTATCTCTCTCTCTCTCTCTTTTGCGTTCTCACTATAAACTCTCTCCTCTCTCTCGCATCGCCTCTCCTCTCAGATCTTCAAAGGCAATCCTCACATCCTAGGACATTTTCATATACGATTAGCAAAAGTGCAGTCATGAGGAGGGATATTTGTACCAAGAAAAACGAGACACGATCTACAAAAGGAAGGGAATGAGCAAGAATAAGGAGAAGCCGTAGAACGTATTTTGCACGTTGCACGAACGGCCGAAGAGCACACAAAACAAGGAAATAAATTACTCCGAAAGCAAGAAAATGCTTCTCGCTAATTGCAGCAAGAGAGGAATCATTGGTGGGGTGGGGTGGAAGTGAACGAGGGGAACACTAAATTTTGAAGCGTCCCAGAACGAGTCATGTGTTTGCATCAATTATGTTGATATCTTTTGTCTCTTCCCTCTCTCTCTTACTCTCTCTCTCTCTCTTTATTTTTCTCTAATCCCTTTTCCTCTCCATTTTCTCTCTCTCTCCCTGTCCAGTCAAAACAGCAAACTGCTCATCGTTTTTCGAATTCCTCGTGGAAAAGCGCTCTCAAGAGAGAGAGAGAGAGAGAGAGTTCGCTCTGCATCTGGCAGTCTATATTCTCAAACTCCACCAGGCAGCAAACACAAAAGCACGCACCAGACATGTGGCTCCTCCTAACAAAGTTCGAGGACACAACTCGAATAGGGGAAGGAGCATCTTGAGATGGAGTCCACGAAGAAGAAGAAGAAGTAACGGGGAATTGTGGGGGTGGTGTGAGAGATGTAAATGGGGAGGGATAATGGAAATGAGAGAGAAAGAGAGAGAGAGAGAGAGAGAGAGAGAGAGAAAGAGAGAGAAAGAGGACGAAACGAAATCGTCGAAGTCTTTCACAGCATGTCTGGCCTTATCGATGGAAGCAATAAACAGGCGATTAGACGGACGAAAAACAAGGCTGCCGCTACTAAATTGGTGAAAAAGGACTGCAAAGGCACAGAGTCAGCCGACTGGCATTGCTCCTGCCTTGTTTCTGCTGCCTCTATCTCTACCCTCCTCCGCCACCATCTCTCTCTCATGCTCTCACTATCTCTCTCACTATCTCTCTCAATCTTACTAACTTACTATTCTCTCTCTCTCTCTCTCTCGCTCTCTCTCGCAAAAGTGTGTTTTTCTCTCTCATTCCTTTTCTTTTACTCCCTCCCTCTTCCTCAAAGTGTGTTTTTTCATCTCTTGCCATCTCTGTCTCCCACACTTTTTCCCTTTTCCTCTAAATCGTCAAAGCCTCCAGTCTCCTCGGCGGATGCGGGCCAATTAGAAGTCCTACTTCAGAAAGCAAATACAAATGCTCTGTCTCCGTTTCTCAATTTCACTTAGCGCTGCTTTCTGATTCTCTCCTCTCTATCTTCCACCATCCCTCTTTTCTTTCTCCCCTCTCTCTCTCTCTCTCTCTCTCTCTCTCTCTTCCTCTCTCACCCTGGTTTCTTCCTTTTTAAGCACAGCAGGCTATTCTTCGAACTGACGTCTGTCACGCGAATCCGTGTCGTGATTTTTGATAACTTGACTATAGTCCACTAAATGGCCAACAAGGAAGCCTCGCCCAGTCGCGGCTAACTAATAATAATGACAGAGATGCCTGGAATATATTAATTCGAGCCACATCGTAATTCTAACAGAAGCCATTCGTGCGGAAGTAGTAAAAGCTTTAAAAAATTTTGAAATTTTTTGAAAGTTTGAAACTAACTACATGTCGGTACATAAATACATATGCGTACCTTTGAGCGAAAGAAAGAAGTTGAGCCTCTCGCAGTAGATCAAAAATGCATAAACATTTGGGTTGCTTAGCAAAGTTTTGATACATGCAAATGTCAACTCTAATAATAGCTACAAAACTTGTACTCTGTCAAAGTTGCACAGCTACACAAATGTCACAAGTTGTTCGTTATCTACATTCGAACTCATTTTTGCACTCAAGAATTCACTGAGATCCAGGGGGCGCCATAACACAATGTTGAACTATTTAATCATAAATATGTATGTATGTATTCAATGTATATACAGTATACTAGGAGAATAGATGAGGGCACTACCAAAGGACTCGGCCGCAGGCTCATTTTACAAGGGAAACACGAGTTCTTTTGTACTCATTATTTGTCACCATCCAGAATCCATTTCTTTTCCCTTTTTGTTTTCTAACCATAAGAACACGCACTTCTTCCATTCATACACAAGGCAAAGTCACTTCTCCCCGCATCCCCACATGTCCTGTTGCTTTCAACTTCTTATTGATATGCATTGTCATGGATGTCTTTCACCGTCTGCGCCTCTCCTTATCTATTGTTGTCTCTCTTTTCTCACGTCTTATTTCTCTCTCTCTCTCTCTTTCTTTCTTTCTTTCTTTCTCTCTCTCTCTCTCTCTCTCTCGCACCTTCAATGCACTGCTTGAGGCTGTTGCCGGGCACAACGGCGACACGCTCCACGTTCTCTTCGTCCCTGTCCTATAATCGAGAAAGTGGAGAGTTAGTCATATAGAGAGTGTGTAAAAGATAGAGACAGAAGGAGAGCAATAGAGAGAGAGAGAGGAAGAGAGAGAGAGAGAGCGAACGAGAAAAAGAGGGAGAGAGAAATAGGGTGAGAGAGAAAGAGAAAGAATGAGAGAGAGAGCTGCATAGGTAAAAAAAGGAATTCCCAGGATTCTATCCGAAATATTTACAGCTCTTGGCTAGTACAGGATGTGGATTCGTGTATACGCTGAGAAAGAGAGATGGAAAGAGAAGGAGGAATAGAATGGAAAAGAAAATGAAATAATAAGAGGAGATGTGTAAGAACGAGAGAGCGAGAGAGAAAGAGAGAGAGAGACCGAGAGATAGGGAGAGAGAGAGAGAGAGAAAGAGGGGAAAACACCCACGCACATGCGCATCGTCTCACTTCATTGTCCAACCAGATGGCACGCATTTGAGATGTGGGAACTTACTAATATCTCAGAAATCATTTCTATGACGGAAAAGGCAGAAGTTAAAGGTAGGCTGGGAGAAACTGTGGAGATGTAATAGAAGAGAAGAGAATATGGAGAAGAATTTATTATGAAGATGGAGAAAAGAGAGTGAGAGGGAGAGAAAGAGAATAGGGAGAACGAGAAAGAGGCAGAGGGAGAGGGAGAGAGAGGGAGAGAGAGGGAGAGAGAGGCAGAGAGAGGCAGAGGGAGAGGGAAAGAGAGTGCGAGATGGCGAAAGCAGATATGCAAGACGAACCTTGAATTCGACGAAGATAAAGTCCATGCCAGGAGGGAGAATTTGATCGAATCTTCTGTCGTCAAATTCCATGCTTTGGTAGCGGTTCTGCAATGGCGACTATTCATTTATTTATTTTTAAAATAATGAAAAAAACGCTATAAAATATCATAGATAAATTATATTTGAAAAAAATAAATTTATACTTATATGGCTGTTCTGCAACTATTGAAGATATGGAAATAGATAATAATTTGTAAGAAAAAACCGCGAGTTTTTTTTTTACAGTTGCATGCTCGTGTTATAGGTTCTTTTGTCTTAAACTATCATGACAATAATAGTAATAGAGAATAAAATCAAGTTCAAAGTAAAGACACTTGATATCTAAGGTAAGAAACAGAGATATCAAAGAAGTTATGTATTTCGTGTAATCAGAAAATATATACATAAATCGAAAGAATATGAGAGTGAGAGAGAGAAGAGAGCATGAAAGGAAGATATGAGGGTGTTTATCCGGAAGCTGTGGGCAAGTACACAAATACTTCGAGTTAGGCGTTGATGCAAAGGATTGTGAAGGAAGTCAGGAAATGCGATTGTGAGTAAGGAGTGACCGGGGGGTATGCCAATGGCTATTATGTTGAAGAGAGAAGAGAGAGAAGGAGGGGTAGCATAGAGAGAGAGAGAGAGAGAGAGTGAGATAGGAAAGAGATAAAGAGAGAGAGAGAGAGAGCTAGAGAGAGAGACAGAGAGAGCGACAGAAAGAGAGAAAGAGACATAAGATGAAAGCAGATCAACTAAGCGCGGCTATTCAGGACCGACTAGGAAGCAGCTGCAGCGTCTTTCAACAATTCAAAACGACGGCCATCAGAAAGGACCTGATTGCATGAGGCGGAGATCTAATTTTGATCTAATTGCAGCCATCACGAACTCATCATCCACGTCCAGTCCAACTGCTTTGAAGAGGTTGAATATTTATTTTTTTTTTTTAAATCAAAGCGAAAGTACTGCAATAAAAGAGGATAATTGGATGAAGTTAATCTGGAAGTGATGTGATGAGATATTCAATGGGATTTGAAAAATGGAATAACGACTTAGAAGCGAAGATAAAGAAGAAGTTTCCTTTTTAAAGGAAAAAAACAGTCTCTACTGCGTGCAAGGGGATTATGGAAGGATACGCAGTGCAAAAGTGGATCAAGCGAGCATGCTGATTGTAAACCCGGCGATTATAGGGTGCTGCTATAGTTTCTTTCTTTCGTTCTCACTTTGTCCGGGTCTTGTCTGCGCACGGTAACGAGGCGAGGCTGTCCGCGAGGGGGGGCGGCGGCCGAACGACAACGGGGCGGCCGGCCGGTGCCAGGGATGTGAAAGGAGACGGCGTGGCGGAGGGGCGACGAGAACATGGCGCCAGATGACGGCATTGCAGTGTTTTCGTAAACCCGACGGAAGTAGGATGCAGCTTATCCTTGTTCCCCAGCGGGGTGTTGTCCGCGGTTCCGGAGGTGGGGACTAGACGGCTCCGAGCTCTGGCTACTGTTTTCTTTTCAACAGTAAAAATGAACGTCCTCCAAAAGCTGTTGTACTGATCGGTCTTGAGGGGAAATTAGCGCGAGAGTCGAGAGGAGGAGCTGACAGTCGGATGAAAGTGAGAAGGAAGCGGCTGCGTTTGATAGGAGGAATGAACTCCATTTCGCTCCAATTTAGAACGCGGAGGAGAGGGAGAGAGAGAGATATGGAATGCGGGAGAGAGAGGAAAGAGGAAAAGAGAGAGAGAGAGAGAGAGAGATGGAGAGAGAACAAAGAGAGAGAGAACTGAGCGAGAATTGAGACTGTCTCTCTCCCTCTCTCTCTCTGATAGAATACGGAGTCTCATCCGCGACCCCTTATCAAGAGGATACCGAGCAACATTGTGGATAAAGGAGGCATGAGTATTGAGAGAGTTAGTAGGTGAAATGACACAGAGCGAGAGAATAAGAGAATGAAAGAGAGACAATAAGAGGGAGAGAGGGACAATGAGAGAGGGAGAGAGAGAGAGAGGAAGAGAGAGAGAGAGAGATGCAGCAACAACTTGGATTTAGGTAGCTGCTGAAGACTCGGCTTTGATTGTTAGAGAGCGTTGTAGAGAGAGCGTGAAAGTGAGAGTGCGATCTATGATTGCATGAGAACTCTCTCTCTCTACCTCTCCCTCCTTCTTCTCTCTATCCCTCTCTATCTCTCTCTTTCTCTGTATCCCCTTCTCTCGCTTTCTCCCCCTCTCTCTGTCCCCCCCCCCCTGATGGTCTACTGATCGGAAGTACTTATTTCAGAAAGGAGTCTACGAGATATGGAAGAGATAAAGAGCATCCGCGCCTTCGTTCTTCATGAGTGTGTATGTGTTTCCATGTACATATCTCTCTCCATCTCGTGATAAATGGCGGGGTGATAAAGGGATATCACGAGACAAGCAGTAGAAGGTGCGTAAATAGCCCAGACAACCGGTCCCTATTCGGCCCTCTGCCGAAGCTGTCTCGACTGATGGTTGAGGAGGACGGATATTTTACGACTGTGCCCTTCCACAGAGAAAGAGAGAGAGAGAGAGAGAGAGAGAGAGAGACAGAAAGAGAGAGAGAGAAAGAGAGGAGGTTTCGAGATAAATAGGAAATCGGCTCCAGTCTGTCTGGCCCGGGTTCATTTTGATCAACAGCAGATTCCCGCAGGCAGACGGGGTTGCCACAATAAAATGGCTCTCAGGCTCTCCCTCTCTCTCTTACGTTCTCTCTCTCTCTCTCTTACTTTCTCTTTCTCTCTTACTTTCTCACTCTCCACTCTTTCACTATCTCTCATCGGACGCTCAAGAGCAATCTTTGCAACAACAACCAACATATTTCTATTTAAAAGCGCGCGGTCGACAGTTGCTCATGGAGACAAAGAAACAGCACAACTTTACCACAGAAGGCAGACATTCTCTGCTACACTTCAAACCTTGCTCAAGTCTCGAGCACCTCTAGCCTTTTTCAATATCATGTCGAAAAAGTATAGAGAAAGATATAAACTCTCGTGTATGAACAAATGTAGCAAAGAAAACGAGAGAGTGTTGACAGGAGGTGCAGAAGGTTGAAGCTGATTGTTTGGCCTACCGAACGGACAAAAAGGGAGTTTCCGCCTGAGTGCCTCTCATCGCTGTGGCAAGCCTTGTGGGCAACGCCTTCGAGTATTTAGCTGTCCAGATTCTCTGTCCGTCTCTCTCTCTCTCTCTCTCTTCCTTCTTGATCTCTATAAACCTCTCTCTCTATTTCTCTCTCTCTCACTCTCCATCTCTCTCCTTCTCTTTATCGCGTTCATCGCGTAGTACTCGTGTGCAATCGCAGCCAATCACCTTGCACTCTCCATCTGGCAGAGACATGAATGACGTGCCGAGTGGCCGACCTTGGACCATGCCCGAGGGGCCACTACCCCTCCCCCCCCCCCCCCCCCCACCTGAACCCATTCCTGTCCCTCCTCTCCCCGGAAGAACAAACCCACGCTAACGAGGAAATTAACAATCTTTTATGAGAGTAGCTCTCTTTATGTCCACTAACAACTGCTCTCATTAGCTTCGCAAAATCAGACGCCGCTGCCGAGTACTCGAACTTTGTATACATAATTTTTGAAACTCAATAAATAGATAACACCTTAGCCTCTCTCTTGCTCTCTCTCTTTCTCTCTCTCGCTCTTGCTCTCTCTCTCTTGTTCTCTCTCTCTCTCTCTCTTTCTGTCTCTCGCTCTTGCAATCTCTCTCTCTTGCTCTCTCTCTCTCTCTCTATTTCTCTCCTTCTCTCTTTTTTTCTCTCGCTCTCTCTCTTTTTCTTTCTCGCTCTATTCTTCCACTCACACCTTGTTGATAGCAAATTTCTCCTTTAGCAAAAGCTTAAAAGTCAACAAGTAAGCCAGGTCGTCTTCATAATCCAATCATCGTTCATTCCTGGGGTGAGCATTCATTGTCTTCATCCACTAACTGCATGCGACGACCAAATCGACCTATATAGATAAACCATGGAGAGAGTGGAGGATGGAGAGAGGAGAGAGGGAGAGAGAGAAAACAAAGAGGAGAGCGAGAGAGAGAGAGAGAGAGAGCCCTCCGGGTGGATATACTACACTCTCATCTCCCAATCAGTCAGTCCAAGCAAAAGTTGCAGGAGTGATGCGCGAGCGAGAAAGAGAGAAGCAAAGATAAAGAGTGTCAACGAGAGAGATAACAGGTATCCAAGGGAGAGAGAAAGAGAGAGGAAAAGAGAGCGCGGGTGAATGACTGAGAAAATAACGAGACGCAGACAAAAAGGACAGATTGTTCAGTGTTGAAGAAAGCTGTACGCTGATTGCGGCTGGTCCAAATCAGGCGAAAAACATCTTATTGGAGATAGCGAGAGAGAGAGAGACAGACGGAGAGCGAAAAAGAAAGCGGGAGAAAGAAAGAAATTAAGTAAGAAAGATAAAAGATCCGCCGACAAACAACAAACGCGAACGAATATAAAGTCCAAAGGAATGTGCAGCGGAAAGTGAAGCAAAACAATCTCACAAAGGAAGTGGATAAGTAATGGGTAAGAGGGAAGAGAGAGGGAGAGAGAGAGAGTGAGAGAGAGGGAGGAGAGAGAGAGGGAGAGAGAGGAGATAAAGGGAATATACAACCGGTGTTTATGGTTTTTCGGACTGAGCGAGAGATCGAAGAGGATATGAGAGAGATAAGGTATAACAGTAAGAGACTAAATACATGGAGTAGAGTTAGCGAGAGAGAGAGAGAGCGATAGAGAGAGAGAGAGAGAGCGGGCGTAAAGTACTGTCGAAAAGTGGGCCAGCCGGAACACAGCTGAGGGTGCAGTCGGGGAAAAAGGAGGACGGGTAAAGCAGTGTGCATGTGCAACACAGTGAAGACCATAGCTAATCATCGACAGGGTTACGGAATGATCAAGGTATGAGGGGAAAGTGGAAGAGAGGAAGAATTATGGGGCCAGAGGGAGGCTGAAAAGAGGGAAAGATCACTCAGAGCATAGCAACTAACAGGTGAACAAATCCAATCAATCAATAATTAATATAAAAGTTAGCAATTGAAATATGGATCACAAAGGCGGGAGTTATGATTGATAGTTCAGTGTAGTATCTGTTTAAGAAGGACAGCATTGAACACTAATTTATTTGAATTTGCTCTCTCTCGACCTTTTATCAAGAAAAAAAGGCCCGAATTCGAAATTCCGTTTTCGGCTCCTTTAACAGCTGGTATGGAAAGTTAATTAATTTGAATAAATTGACAAAAGAAAGATATTAATGAAATAAATAAATAAATGATTTTGAAATGAATGGTCCCCAAAGCAAGTGAAGTTGAGGTCAGGACAAACTGCACTACTAAAGTACAACTTGTGTCTGAGTCGGATTAAGACCAAAAAAGGAAGGAAGTCTGGCTTGGGCCGGAAAAGAAAGGGGGGGGGGAAGATAAATGAATTGGCTTCGAAGAGGGCGATCAGTGCGCTTGTGCAAGTGGCCAGAAGGGAACAGCGACGTGAGGGACTTCCTGGGGCAGACACGGAAAGAGCAGAGTTTGAAGGGAGAGAGAGAGAGAGCAAACAAGAGAGAGAGAGAGAGAGATAAAGTGAGAGAAAGATTTAGAAACGCGATTATGACGAAAAGCATGAAAATTTAATGATGAAATGTCTTAAGAGAAATGAGCTAGAAAAGTAAGTGAGAGTGAGAGGTTGCAGAAATAGAGAATTAGAGAAAGAGAAACTAAGTTTGAGAGCTAGAGAGAAAGAGAGCAGTTTCTGCCGATGGGCAACACCGGAGGCAGAGCGCATCTCGACCTGTCGATCTCAACTACCCGCCAGGCCAGCTGCTACGCACGCCAGAGCGTGCACTATCGCCATCTCTCTCTTCTCTCTCTCTCTCTCTCTTTCTATCTTTCTATCTTCCTCTCTCTCCCTCACTCTCGTCCTCTCTATCTCATCTTCTCTCTCTCTCTCTGCCTCTCTCTCTCTCTCTTTCCGTATTTTCTTAATCCTTCTTGCACCTCTCTCTCTCATGTTCTCACTCTCACTCTCCACCTCAGGCAACACTCTCACTGGCTCTATACGTGTCCCCCTGCGTAACCATGTGCTTCCTGCGCGGTGTGGAATTTCTTCTTCTCTCTTCTCACTCTTCGTTCCTCTTTCACTCTCACTCTCCCTCTCTCAATTTTTCTCTTTTCTCTCGCACTCTGCCCTCTCGCGATTTCGCGTTCTCTCCTGTCATTTTGGCCATGATCAACTTTCCCTTTTCTTCTCTGTCGCACTATTCATCTAACGCTCTCTTAATTTCCTCTAGTCACCTTTCTCGCTCTCTCCAACTCATGCTCATTTTATCTGACCCTCTCAATCGTGCCCGCTCTCTCATCCTCTCTCTCTCACACACTCTCTCCTACCCTCTCCTTCTCTATACTCTTCCGCTCTCGCATCCCGATTGGAATGCATCTCTCTCTCTCTCTCTCTGTCACGATAGAAGGGCGATCGGGCAACATTTTGCTTCTCCCCTCGGCCTGTGCCAGTTCAATCTGCGCATTGTTTCGTGCCCTTTTCACTCACTCTCTCTCTCTTTCTCTCTCTTACTCCCTCTCCCTCTCAATCCCTCTCTTTCTCCGTCAATTCTAGAATTTTTGGCCCTCCTACTTCCACCTCTGCTGCTTCAAATCTCTCTGCTCTTGCTTTATGCATCTCGCCCATTAAGCGGCCAGAGGGCAAGCGACTGCTGTGTCTGCTGCAAAAGTTTAGGCGATCTCTCTCCCATTAACTCTGTCTCTTTCTGTCTGACTCTCTCGATTTTGCCCACTCTTTTTCGATCACATGGAAGAGAGAGAGAGAGAGAGAGAGAGAGAGAGCAATGGAATGCGGAAAATGTCCACTCGGTGACAGCATCAGATGAGAGTGAAAGAGAAAGCATCAAACAAGCAAATCAAAGTGATCAATTCCGCCTTTCGTCTGCTTCCAAGAATGCATGAATACTTTTGCAGCACAACAATCCAGAAGATATTACAGTTAAATTAAACTTTTTATTACAAGTGCGGGGAGTGAATGCTACTGTAGTAATGTGTAGAAAAAAATATATATATGGAACAGTATGCCAATTATATTTAATTTAAAATAAAAATAAATGAAAAAATAATTAAAAACAAAATAGAAGACTGACCATTGTCTCGGTCCAGATGAGCGACGGGCGGCGGGCGCGGTGCTGGCGGCCAATGCTGGACATGACAAGAGCGGCAGTCGTCGCAGGGAAGACCGCGGACGGCGGAAGGGGAAGAGGGGGCGAGGAGGACGGAGAAGAGTCCACCTCCTGCAGCCAGGGCATGTTCAGGATATAGACATTTCTATCAATATAGTTTCTGTCAAAGTAGCACTTAATCAAAAAGTAATCTATTTTCCTGAATATTCCAGTAGCGTCTCTCTAAATTAAATGCTCTCTCGCTCACTATCCAGACAAAAGAGTGCGAGTTCAAGAGTCAGTTTCGGGCTTCTATGAAGGAGTTTTAAATTAAGTCAAGAATTTCATATCTTTTATTAAATATTTTTTTTTTAATGTAAAAGTATGTATATAGGCTTTATTTTACTAGAGGAGGAGAGAAGAAGAAGAAAGTGATGGATAAGAAAGAATGCCTGCTGAATGACGGGCAGAGACGGCCGGCGGCTTCGCTCGAGACGGCGTACAATGTCCTCTCGCAGCGAGCTGCAATCTCGCACATCTTTCCTTCACTCTTTCTTCATCACCATACCTCATTTTTGCAGTCTTAATATGTATGTAACATACATATGTATATTAATTATAAATGTATATATTTTTGTCTTTGCTAACATAAGTAAATAATCATCTATTAATCTAAGCCTCTCCTCAAAATTATTGTCCGATAACCGTGGCCCGTGCTTTCACAGAAGTGAGCGTTGCAATGCTAATCATTGCATATTTTTTTCTTTTTTTCCCAATAAAATCTTTTCTTTGCAGCAACAATTCGTCATTGTGCTTCTAAATTTTCACTTTTTTTTAAATTCTTTCAGCTGCTTCTTCCACTTTCTTTTCTTGTCGTATTGCTGTTGCTGAACGCATTTGTCTCCTCGTTCCTTCCTTTCTCTTTCTCTTCTTCCCCTCTAAAGAAGCGCACAAAGCGGGCGTTGACGCAAGACGAGCGCATGTGAATGGACTCATTAGCAACAGCAACGAACAAGGAAAGAGCGCCGTTCCCGAATTCGAAATCTTGGCGACGTGCCAAGTTTTCGCGCTTCAAGTCCCTTTGTTGTGTACATGTCCTCTTCCCTCCACGAGTTTCCTGATTCTTCCACTTTATGCTCCGATTAGAATAGTTGATGCTTCCCCCTACAAGACGGCCTTGCCAAGGAATCAATAACAATGCTTTGAAATGAGTAACTTCTTATGACCGATGAGGAAAAGATTACTTTCCTATAGAGGAAGTAAGTTAGTCCTAATAATATTACCCTAACGGGAAGTTGAGAGAGATAGAGTGGTCGAGAGAAAAGAGAGAGAGAGGAGAAAAGAGAAAGGGATAAAACAATAAACTTGTTTAGAAAGTTGCGGAGGGTGAAATACTAGTTTCCGGTGTTCATAACTCCTTGTCATTTCTGAAAAAATTTCCTATATGAATAAATTATTCCCAAATTATTGGTTTTTTTTTTTATAAATTAAGCGATGAACATTCGGATTTCTGCAGGCGATAAATTTATGATAATGTTTGATGTGCCTTTGCCTTATTTCAGTCCGGTCTTATTGATCTTCATTGAGTCCTTTGTCTTTTACATTTGTCATAACAAAAACGTTCCAGGAAGCATTATATATATGAATGTGTGAAGAGACCTCTCATCCTGTTACGTTCTCACGCCTCGGGCAGTTTGGGCAGAGAACTTTCTTTCGAGGAAGGAAGAGTGGAAGAGGACCAGAGAGAGAGAGAGAAAGAGAGAGAGAGAGAGAGAGAGAGAGAGAGACGAGCACGGTAATATTTGGCACTGCAAAACCCTTCCTTTTCTTTCTTTTTTTGTTCGTTTCGTGATTCTTCTCTTTTAGCTACTTTGTAATTTTTCCGTTCTCTCTCTCTCTATCTGTCCTCTCCTCTCTCCTTCCTTCTCTCTCCCTTGTCTCTCTCCCTTCTCTCTTTCTCTCTCTATCACTCACCTCTCTTATCTCTCTCTCTCTCTCTCTGTCACCCTCGTCTTTGTCGTGGGAATCGGGCCGAAGGGCGAGAGCAATACGATCGGAAGAGAAAGAAGAGCGCCGTGCTGCCAGTTCAAGAAAGCGCATGTGCAGCCAACGTGGCATGAATTAGAGGGGAAAAAGTGGAAGATGAGGACAGAGGATATTTCGGGGGGGGGGGGGGGGGGGGGAAGAGAGAGAGACTGCGAGAGAGAGATGAAAAGATAGAAAAATAGAGAGTGAGGAAAACAGAGGGGGAAAAGAGAGAAAAACCTAGAAGTAGAGAAAAGAAAGAGAGAGCGAACAATTTAAACACATCAACAAAGATTCCGTCAGCCGTTCATCATCATTGCTCCCTGCCGTGTCGCCTGGAGGGTGGAGGAATACACAGCAGAAGAAGTCGAGGGAACGGCATTGAGTAGCGACCACTGAAAGGGTGCTCTGATAGACCAGGCGATCGCCAGAAAACGAGAGCGAGAGAGAAAGAAAGAGCGAGGCAGAGAGAATAGAGAAGAGTATAGAGATAATCGAGACGAAGGTGAAACGCAGAGAGCAAAAGGTGAGTATGGAATGCCTCATTCTGCCACGGAAGGTGGCGTTCGTGTCGCTGTTCGACTTTGATAGAGACTGATGAGTCCGCAAAGATTTCAGATTTTGTTTTCTTTCAAACTTCCTCGTTGTTTTGAGCGGCATGGGAAGTGAACTTGAACACACGGGGCTTTGGCGTGAAAGGAAGATAAGCCTTCTTGCCTCCTCGCACCCGGACACTGAATTATTGCTATTTACTGACAATGAGGACAGGCAGAGTAGGGTGGGAGGAAACTGGAGGAGGTTCACTTTGTCAGAATAACTCATCAGCGCGTTCTTTCATTATTTCGATCTTCGGAGCTCATATGGATTATGATTGACTTCTCAAATTCTTTTTGTTTTATGGCAAAAAAAAATCTTTGCAAATGCTACTACACGTGGATTTTGGGTCGTAAACAAAATGCAAGCTACTAGATTTATCGTTCTCGTGCCGCAACAACTGCAGCAGAATGGCGAGACGAGTGCCACGTCCCCGTGACCGGCCACACCGGCCGTAAATTGGGTCCATTCATGCCTGTACTTATTCGCGAGGCGTATATGAACGTGTCGCTTTATAGCAGGGAAGAAGAGAGCAGAGAGAGAGAGAGAGCAGAGGAGAGAATAGAGAGAGAGAGAGAAAGAGAGAGCAGAGAGAGAGACAGAACGGAGAAAGAGAGATAAAGAGAGAAAGAGACATATTATCTGATCGCTCCCTCAGGCTATTCAATAATGGTCCTCATCCGGTCATGGCTTTATCTCTCGGCATCTTCAAGATTAAAGTTTATCCCTCTAGGCGCCCTCCTGACAGAGTTCCTCATCAAGATGCCGCTTCCTCACATCGTGGGAAAACACATGACAGAGACAATGCATTACGAAGTAGGGAATGAGAGAGAGAGAGAGAGCAAGAGAAAGAGAGAGGGAGAACGACAGTGAGAGAGAAAGAGAAGCAAACAGAGAGACAATGACAACATTGAAGGTAGCATAGAGAGAGAACTGGAAAAAATTAAAGAACTGTGAAAAGAGTGAAACAAAGAGGGAGCGAGTAGGGAAAAGTGGGAAAATGTAAAGAAGAGAGAGAAAGAGGAAGAGAGAAAGAAGCACTAATATTTCCATTTTGGGTGGCCGTGAAAAGAATGGCTGGCTGAAGTGCGGGTCCGACGGGAACTCTTCAGTCTTGAGCTGAGAGGAGGGAAAGGAAGAGGAGATTGAGCGAAATGACAGAGAGAGACAGAGAGGAACAATGGTGGAAGGGGCACAAACTACTTTACTTTTGAATATATATATACAATTTTTTAAAGGTAAATACAATAATATATCTACATATAATATATCTACATATATTATATGTAGATATATTATTGTATTTACCTTTAAAAAAAGTTGTGGGTTTTAATCGGCAAAAACTGACATTAAGATTTAGATGCAAGAAACACCTATTTCCTCATCATCACCATAATTGTACGCTGAGTCATTCGGAGAGGTTTCGCTGCACAAAATGGCCAAGAGTTACACAATCTTTAAGAGAGGAAAAAAACGCCTAATTCGTAATGTGCACCGGCATGGTAAGAAAGATTTAGAGATGTCCAGCCAGTCGCCCTCGCCCTTTTATGAAGGTAGTGCAGCATAAACATTCCATTCGCGGGCAGCGAGGAGACAGGCGAAGAATAAATACAAAACAAAATGCTCTTTTAAATCTCTTTCTTTTCATAATATTTCATAGCATGTTTCAATGCCTATGTGCACGTCAAAATTTGAGGCTGATCTTCTTTTTAGTGAGAAACTTCCTAGCAGATAGGCTTAAAAAAGAAAATTATAAAAAGAATACAAAAAGTGAGGAGTTGCCAAAAATAACACCTTAAAAATATTTATTCTCCTAACGATTCTAAATATATAATTTATCACGTTATAGTTTTATAAACTTACATGGTGGAAGAATTACGTCGAAATGGCGGGACGACCATGTCGAGAGATGATGAAAGAGGCGACCAATCAGGGAGAAGAGGAGGGGAAGGAATTTCGTGGAGCCAGGTTAATTTAGTGATCTTATTAATTCCCAAACAGGGACCAGATTAGGGGAGGGCTCGGTTGAATTAGTTGGAATTGTTCTGGAAGAACAGCGAAATCTTCTGCTGCACCCTTCGGAGAGGGCTTGCGTGATTCCGTCTGAAGGCAGCCTTTGCCAGAGTGCGTAAAGAAGGAGAAGGGAAGAGAGAGGAATAGAGAGGAGAGAAGAGAGAGGAGAGAAACAGAGTGAAAATCTGACAGAGAGAGAAAAAAAAGAGAGAGAGAGAGCGAGAGAGAGCGACCGCAACTCTCGTCTGAAAGTGCCGAACAACGCGAACGACAGACAGAAAGAGTTGAAACAGTGAAGAAGACAAAGGAGGGAGAGAAAATATGGGGACAGCTGAAGAGAAAAAAGAGAAAAAGGCAGAAAAATATCAGTTTGAGATAAGCAAAAAAAAAACGAGAGAAAGAGAGAAAAGAATTAGTGGGTGCGTGAGAAGAGATAGAAGCGCTTTTTGCCGTGGCAGATGTGACAGGAACGAAGACGAGCAAGAGTTAGAGAGGGAGGGTGAGCGAAAGAGTCAGAGTGAGAGAGACATTGGGAGTGGAAGAGAGAGAGAGAGAGAGAGAGAGAGAAGGGGAGTAAGAGAGAGAGAGAGAGAGAGAGAGCGGCAGATGAGAAGCGAGAGAGAAACAGACAAGTTCGTCGTTCGTTTCGTGCCGCGCTCTCGTCTCCAGCCATTTTGGCCTTTGCCAGTAGACCAGCAGAATGAAATGTGGTTTACATTGAACTGCACCAGGCAATGAGCGCTTGCCTCCCACGCAATCACGAGAACGGCAGTGCACCACAGAGCACGTTTTCTTGCAGTCATTACGCTCTCTCTCACCATTGGATGACCAGGTGATTTTGAGGAGGCATTTCCAATTAATTTAATTTAATTATTTCCTCATTCTAATTTTTTTCTTAATTACATTTTAATTAAAGCTAATGATATGTATGTATGTGCATAATATCAACGATTACAAAGTCACTCACCGGCCGTTGGTGCCGTCACTGTCTCTTCTGAACCGGGTAGGGCTGTGATCTGAAGAATAATGTATGTATGTATGAATATTGATATCTTAGTGTTGACATAAGAAATCCTTCCCAATGAACCAAATCCTTTCGTATAAACTGTCCAATCGTTCAAATTTTGCGTCTGTATTTGTAGATTTCCCGGGGCTTTGTAATGAAAACTCGTAATCCACCGGGTGCGGCTGTACCGATCTGAGAAGGAGTCTAGGTCGGCAGGAGTGTTCGAGGGGGCAAAAGGGGGGATTAAGTCTAGTTGGCATTGTCTGTCTCTTCATCTTCTCTGTGTACATCAGACCGGAAAAGCTTTACAAAATAGTGCGAAATGCAAGCAAAATTCAATGGAAAGAGAGCTCCCGAGATTTTGAACTCTTCTGGTTCTGAGAAAGCTGATCTTTGTGCGGCTTCTTTTACGTACCAAAATGAGCGACGAGCCAGGGCGGACGAAGGTAGGCGAAATCCTGCAACGAACACGAGAGATTTGGCATTGTTCCGAGGACAACGAGGAAACACGTGTTGGTCATATGTATGTATGCAGTTGAATGAGTTATTAACATTACTATTCGAGTCAGCCGGCTTGGCCATAGTGGAGAGAGTAATACTTGTACGATGTGAAGCGATTCGAGACTAAGAGAGAGAGAGGGGAAAACATTCGAAAGCAAATATGAGAGGGGGGTGAGGTTCATGCCTACAACTAGTACGGATTCCGCCATTGGCGCCAATATTCGACCAAGCGCGCACACTTTGGGGAGGAGGGAGAGAGCAAGAGAGAATGGATGGGCAATAGAAGCAGAGAGATAAAGAGAGAGAGAGAGGGAGACTTGGAGAGAGAAAAGAGAGAGAGAGGGAAAGATAGAGCGAGAGAGAGAGAGAGAGAGAGAGAGATAAAGAAGGAGAGTGGGAGATGGATAGCCGGTCAGGCGTGCTGAGAGTTGTGAATGGATCGTGTCGGACTCTGAATCGGAGTAGAGTAGCAGCATCCGGCAAGTTGACGAATGAGAAATGAGAGAAAGGGAGGCATTCATTCTATTTTTTTTTTCTGAACACTCATCTTTCTTCTTTTCTCTCTCTCTCTCTCTCTCATTCTCGTAGACTCTCTCTCTCCCTCCCTTTTTTCGTTTTTTTTTTCTTTCTTTTATCTTTGTGCCATAGATTTACACCGCTTTAACAAAAAAGGGTGAGAGGGGGGGAGGGGGTGCGCAAGAGGCGAAAAAAATGATTTTGACAAGAAGAAGAAGAAGAGATAGCGTTCAGGTGCGTGCCATGCATGCATAAAAGGTAGGATGTACACAGATACATACGTCTACATATTTGCTTGGCAGTCGACGGCAAAACTTGTTCCATTTCTGGTGGTGGCGGCACCAGGGATACTTTGAGAGCAAATACAAAATAAGCGCTGCGCATATGCCTGGCCAGCGAGGGTCTGTGGCGCGAGGAGGAAAGGTCGTCCTAGAGGAGCAGCATTTATGAAGTTGGAGGAGGGAGGAGAGAGAGAGTGAGAGAGAGAGAAAGAAAGAAAGAGAGAGAGAGAGAGAGCGCGCTAACCACAGGCTAGAATTAAGATGCCATATTGCTTGCAGCTTGGGGGGTACTACTCAAGCTGCACACAGCTTCCAAGGTCGGTGGTAGTTGCCCAGAGAGCCCAGATCTGGATGTCTGGGGTTGGAGGGCGAGTGAGGAGGGAGGAATAATAGATTGGTAAGAAAGGCTAAATTACGCCGAGCAGCGATGATTTCTCTCGGATGGATGGTAAAAACGGGATCAAACAAATTCATTCGCTTTGACATATTGTTGTTGCGTATGCTAGCTGGAATGTGCCAAGAGGAGAAGACCTTGAAAATGCGCTCTCATCAGGATTTGGCGCTCCCCGCCGGGAAGACAAACTTGGCGTGGATGGAACATAACACAAAAAAATATCACAAATCATATCTAACCATAAGCGCTGATGCTAGATTACGGTAGATTTGGGCTTGTCAAGGATCTTGTGTGAAGATGGAAACTGACACTTTTAGATCTTGAAAGAGTCAAAAAAATAGGAGAACGGTTTAAGAATAAGCAAACACAGTTCTTCCTCTCCATTTATCGCTGATTTCGTGGGCGTCCGCTGGTCTCCTCTGACACTCGTCGTTTTGGAAGGAAAGTCATCGTTGGTTCGGCCATAAATGGCGGACGACCAGCGTGATCAGAAATGGTAGAGAGAGCGAGAGAGAATGAGAGAGAGAGTGAGGAAAGAAGAGGTAGCGGGGGAGAGAGAGCAGAGAGATAAAGACAGAGAGAGTGAGAGAGGGAGGGAGACAGAAGTCGAAATAGAGCGATGGAGAGATAGAGAGTGATATGGCACGAATTAGCGCTGAACATTTCCATCGACGGCCATAACATAGCCGAGTGGCGCATTCATGACGGAGACAGCACGGTGCCGCTTTATTAGTCAGAGAGAGGAAAAACGAGAAATTTCGCTTCTCTCATTCTCTCTCTCTATCTCTATCTCTTAATCTTCCTCTGTCTCTCTTTCTTTCTTTCTCTTCCTCTCTCTCTCTCTCTGTTCTACTTCCTTCTCTACATATTTCTCCATATTATTCAAGAGTGTTTCTTCTACGAATCAGATGTGCATCTACTGATTTGCCGGAACGTTTCAGCACGAATTCAGGTTCTGTTCCGCTTCTTTTAGCGCAGTCGAATAAGTCGGACATAAACATCTTGTGAACGATGGCAAAAAAAAAGAGAAAAAGAAGGGCAGAAACGGCGGGCCAACTCGCTAGAGAAGTGCGCATAGAACACTGGCAAATATTAGCGAGCATGGCAATTAATTTTTGATGCGTTAAAATAGATATTTATAGTGATAGAAACATGATAAGGGTGGGGATAAATGAGGATATCTGAAAAAAGATCGGCTTGAAGTGGCTGGGGCATCAGTGACACCCATAATGACAAGTGAAGAGGGGAAATGGAAATCGAGAGTCGGGCGAGTCTCAGGATGAATTAATGCCCCAAGGAGGAAGAATGGAATGCGAATTGTTGCATCTTTCTCTTTCTCTCTCTTCACTCTCCATTTTCTCGCTCTCTTTCCCTCTTCTCTGATCTTCGTTCATAATACAAATGTCCACTATTCATACGACTCCTCGCTCACTCTCTCTCTCACAATCTCACTCTCTCTCACTCTCTCGCTCTCTCTCTCACTCTTTCTCTCTCTCTCTCTCTCTCTTTCTCGCTGTAAGAATCGTAATCACCCCTTACATCTCTCTCACCTCAATCTTCTCCCTTTCACTCAAAGTTGCCTTAGGGGTAGGTCCGGACGCAATTGACACAAATATGCAGATATCGCTTAGTTCCAGGGCATTGCCTTTTCGTGACAATAGGCGAGAGAGATTGGGAGAGAGAGTGAGCGAAACAGAGAAAGAGGTCGAGAGACAGAGAGGTAAAGAGAGATGGAGAAAGAGAGCGGTATTGAGAGAGAGAAAGAGTGAGAGAGAGAGAAGAGAAAATCAAATGGCGTCAGCAGACTGTTGCTTCTGGCGTAACTACTCGAAGAACGCCGAGATACAATAACAACAAGGCATAGCAAGGCAAGGCCCCGCTGGCCATAAAGTAGGAGGACTACAGCCATTTGGAAAAAAATAACTATTATATCGGGCATTATTAGGTGCCCTTAAAGCGTGTTCTTGCCGTACATACATATTTGTAATGGAGAACAAATTAACATGAAAAAACCAGTAAGGGAAAATTGCGCGGCATATATCAATATTGCACGACAATTTTGATATATGAGATATTGTCATGTGAACAAAGATTTCATGTTAATTTGAACAACTACACTGTGCAAGTGGAACAGCACACGCTCGCGTGAGCATTCCTGGTCATCCAGGACTAATTCTCATGCATGTTCTCTCTTCCTCGTCCTCTCCCTTTCCCTCCCTTTCTCTCTCCCTCTCTCTCTCTCATTCTCTAATTCGCAATCTTGAAAGTGATTTATTTCGCCTGCCTATTTTGCATAACTGATTCGCCTCTGTCTCGAATGCCTGACCTCGATTGGCCATATGCGTAATCTCGCGCGTTCTCTATCTCTCTGCTTCAATCTCAATCTCTCTCTCTAATAGTATCCTCTTCCAGGACACCATTTCTTCGCGCACATGAATTCTGCGGATATGCATATTTTGAGTTGCGCAATTAGCGATGTTCTCTTCAGCTACAATGCATTTAGAGTAGATCGGTTCATCTTCCACTTACCAATTGATCATTGTTAACTCTTTAGCACACACCTCTTTGTAAAGGGGCTAACATATACATATGTAGTATGGCATGAAATTTCAGGGAAAAAACTGTTAGTTCTTATAAGAGATCAGACTCGAGACAACGATGGACCGTAAAATGGGCGTAGGCTTGGTAAGATGCACTGTAAGTGCCATAAAGATTGAGTGGAGAACACTCGGAGATGGAACGCAGTCTTTCTCTTTCCATTCTCAATTTGCAAGGTGAAGAGGTGCGCATATTCAAGAAGAAACAAAGGCAGTTGAGAAAGAAGGGAAATTTTGAACGCGGAGAATCGGAGAGAGAATGGAGGATGAGAAGAGAATGAGGTACAGAGTAATAGAAGAGAAAAAAAGAAGCAAGAATTGGGCGAAACCGAACAGAATATTATATGCGAAATTGTCCAGTATTGATAAGGAAATACAGAAGAGTCATGAAAAAGAAGTTAAAGAAAGAGAGTGGAAGAACGGCAATAAAAGCCACGACGACCTCCTTCATAGCCGATAGAAACCAATGTGAACCATTCTATGGATGAAAAGAGAAGGTTAAATGACTAGGCAAATGGGGTAGAATGTGGGATGCCGTGGGCGGGTTGGGCTATAACATTGTCTTTGTCTCTCTGTCTCTCTTTCATTTCCTTCTTTCTTTCCATGATACGGTGGCTAAATGCACTATTACATGGGTATGTATGTATGTACATACATACATCGATAGATGTATTTTTGCCTACATTATCTTTATTCACGAGGAAGGGCCGCGTAGTTTAGAAAAAAAAGCTCTGAAGACTCATCGAAATTTCAGTAGTTTCGGTGCAAAAAGGGTTTTTATTTTTTTTACTTTTCCGCCGTTCATGTCATGCATGAACGACGGGAAAAAATTTAATTATAAAGGAGTTGAGATAGAA
Organism: Allodiplogaster sudhausi; assembly: GCA_945643635.1. Classification (NCBI taxonomy): domain Eukaryota; kingdom Metazoa; phylum Nematoda; class Chromadorea; order Rhabditida; family Diplogasteridae; genus Allodiplogaster; species Allodiplogaster sudhausi. The sequence goes on along the minus strand of CALZFC010000018.1, from coordinate 2,713,054 downwards.
AGGGCGGGGAAAATTGGGTCCGAAAAAGAAAACAGACAAGAAAGAGGAGATTTGAATAGGAGACTGTTGCACAGACGAATCAGCGATCAAATCATGGGCTATTTTGGGCGTTGTTATACTTAGAAAAAGAAGAAGAACAAAAAAAGAAGGGCCCAAAATGGCAGCAGCAGTATGGAATTTCAAAGGAAGAACACGAAGATTCCCGCGCAAACGAGTCGGCCACAGATTTGTCATGATGGCATTTAAGAACAAAATTCAGCAGTAGTCGGCATCTTTACGGTGGAGAAGAGCAGCTAGAAAGGGCAGCGACAGAGCACCTTTGGTATGCGTAGTATGCTGATGTTTCCACTTTCTCGCTCTCTCTCTCTCTTTCTCTCTCTCTCTCTCTCTTTCCCTTTCTCTCTCTCTCTTTCTCTCTCTCTCTTTCTCTCTTTCAATATCTCTCTCTCTCTCTCTTTCCCTTTCTCTCTCTCTCGTTTTGTTCACAAGGCTGAGTGAGATTGCCCTGGTTTAAAGAGAGGGGTGCATTGATGGCCGCATAAAAGGGAGAGAGAGGTCGTCGACTGAAACAAAGCAGCATCAAGGGGAGATATCTCACGAGATACTTGTCTTCATGCGGAAGATGGCAATATCGATTGACATTTAAATATTTTTAACCTCCAAAATAAGGATGCATAATCAAATTATTCTTTAAATACCTTCATGGAATAAAACATTAAACAAATACTGCTTAGACGCGGAAATATATTTCATATTCTATCGGGCACTTCAATTTGCAAAAGAGGTAAGAAAGTACAGGAAGGCATGATGCTGTGAAGAATTATAAAATCAACAATCTTGCCTGTTATTTCAAAGGTTGCAAATCCAAATCAATAGTCTTTTCATAGTGAGAAACGCGGAAAAGATAGGGAGCGAAAGAGAGAGAGGGAAAGAGAGAAAGGAGAGAAAGAGAGGGAGATCACACAGACTGTCACCATCGTTGTGACAGGACAAAATAATTATAGGATGCGCAAAGGCATCCGCCAGTACTTTCTGTCTCTATATTTCGAATTCTCTCCATTTCTCGTTCGTTTTTTCTCCATCTCATCTCCTGCGTGCCTGCTCTCTCTCTCTCTCTCGCTCTCTCTCTCTCTCTCTCTCTTTCTCTCACTCTTTCTCTCTCTCACTCTCTCTCTCTCTCGCACGGGATTGCCAAAATCCTCTCCAAATCCCGTCGACTGCCAAACATCGAGTGCACAATAATAATAATCATAACAAAACTTGCAATCAGTGAGTAGGGATCCGGTATTTTTCGTAATGGATCTCGAGAGAGAGGGAGAGAGAGAGAGGGAGAGAGAGAGAGAGAGGGAGAGAGAGAGAGGGAGAGAGAGTCAAGGTTCAAAATTACGAAAATTCATATACATATCTTTTTTCGACTTGCTGGAACGGGCGCTATTGCAAGATGAGGATGTAATACTTCCTCACACTGAACAACTCTGCCCAGAGAAAGTAATGAAAGTGACCAGTTAGAGAAAAGGGATGAAGGAGCACGAGACAATATGGTCTTTTGACAAACGGGCCTTCGTCTCTGAATGGCTGTTGAAAGGGATCTAATGAAGAGCGTGCCCAGAGAGTCAGAGAAATGGATACATTTAGCGATTTATGCGCTTAATTTTCTTGTTAGCCAGCGTCTTGCGAGGGCATCGTGTTGGCCTACTTTTATGAAGTTCCACTCTGAATTCATTATTAGCGCGAGAAAGATAGAGAGAGGGAGAGAGAGAGAGAGAGAGAGAGAGAGAAAAGAGAGTAAAACTTTTTCGGGAACGAAAAGAAATACTCGTGACCGCTATGAGACTGCCGGGAAAGTGGATTGTAGCCTACTTGGATGTGAGAGTAAAAAAGGCTACGGTTTCCAAGCACTACACTCACTCTTACTCACCCGAACTCTCTCTCTCTCTCTCTCGCTCTCTCTCTCTTTATCTCTCTCCCTCTCTGCAACCTCTTCCTTTTCACACCATCCCGGCGATGCAATTTTCATGTCCGTTCCGGGATGCATGCGCGATTTACGGTACCTAGAGTAATAATAATAACCGGAGTAGTAGGGCGAGAAGGAGCGCGAGCGAGCGAGAGAGACAGAGAGAGAGAAAGAGAGAGAGAGAGAGAAATTGAAGAGATTGAGCCGAATTAGGTAAGTGAACAAGGGGGCCTTCAATTCCTAAATAGAAATTAGAAGTGCTGAGCATTGAAGTTATAATAATGAGAATCAGCCTCGATGAAGACAGTATCCCATAAATTGGCCGAGCTCACTAAAATGGAAAGAGAACGAGGTGGGGGCAGGAAGAGCGGTGATTCAGTTTCGAGGGGACGCCACATCAAAACGAGTCAGGAAGTCGCGCAACTATCTCTTTTTTCGGATTTTTCGAGGGAAGAGAAAGAAAGAGGGAACGGGGGAGAGAGACAATGAGAGATGGAGAGGGAGCGATCGAGAGAGGGAGAGAAGGCAACAGCGTGGGAGAGTGATCGAGGAAGAAGAGAGAGAGAGAGAGAGAGAGAGAGAGAGAGAGAGAGAGCACGATCGAAGCCTGGGTGTCATAAACTCTTGGAAGAAACTCTACTGGCCTCACTCGTTGTTGCATCGTTGACTCAAGTGGATAAAGTGTGAGGCCTTTCCTCTACTTCTTTTTCACTCTATCTCTCTCTCTCTGTCTTGCTGTCTATCACTGTCGATCTGTCTCTCTCCCCTCCAGGTCAGTGTCGAAACATGGACTTGGTGATGAAAAAAGACAAGATGCGCCAGCAGCGAAAGGCAAGTTACAGACTGCTTTGTTGTGCATGTCAGAGGTGACAGCGGATTTGGGGGATGTTGAAAAAGCAGAGGTTCAGCTGGCTAGAGAGAGAGAGAGAGAGAGAGAGAGAGAGAGAGAGATAGAGAGAGAGAGAAAGAGAGAGAGAGGCGCGAGAGTGAGAGTGAGAGAGAGAGAGAGATTGAGAGAGGAAGCAGAGAGGGGAGGGGGGCTGTGTACAAGACGGACAATAGCGAAAGGTTGCAACACCTTCTTCGCATGGCGATTGGGTGAGCCCCTTCCCTCCACTGCATTTGCGCGCCGCCGCTGGAGGCGCGAATTGGAAACAGACGGATGAAGGGTATTCATTCTCATACTCTCTCTCTCTCTTTCTCTCTCTCTCTTTCTCTTTCAATCTGTCTCTCTCTCTCTATCTCACTCTGTCTCTCTCTCTTTCTCTCACGCTCGCCTGGCCTCTTCCCCTTCTCACTGACCCTGTATCTCCTCATGTTCTTGAACCGCTCTCCTCTCACTCGCGGATCCTTTATCCCTCGCGCCACTTCTTACATTCCACACCTGCCTCTCGTTTTGACTTTTCTGTAAAAATTCCCTCCTTTCCTTTTCAATCTCTCTCCCCTTATCATTCCGTCTCTTTCTCTCTTTCTCTGCGCTATTTCTCACGCTCTCTCTGCATCTCTCTCTCTATACTGTTGCTGGCGGCGGCTTGTCTTGCAAGCTTGCGAGTGCCTCCTTCACAGTTGACCTCTCGCTTTTATTTCTAAATATTCTGTCTCTCTCTCTATCTCTACATATTTCTCTTTCCCACACTATTCACCGCCACCCTCACTCTATCTCTCTCTTCCCCTAAGCAAATCGATATTTCCACATGATCTTCTTTTGTTTCTCTCGGTCTCTTTCGATCTCTTGATTCCTCTGAATTCCACAATTTCTCTTAATTATCTCAACGCGCTATTTGTTCTCTTCAAATATGGCGCTCTCTGACGCGTGCGAGGCAATTGAATAGGGAGAGAGAGAGAGAGAGAGAGCGAGTGAATGAGGTGAGAGTGAACAAGATGTAGGAAGAGGAAAGGAGGTAACAGAGAGCGAGAGACAGAGAGATGGGATGAAAGAAAGAGATGGATAAGGTGAGAAAGAAAGTGAGAGGGGTGAGCAAAGGTTGTGAGACAATTCAGATCGTATGAATGGTAGGTATGAATGCGAGCAAGACCTCGTGAGAGAGAAATATTGTTTGACAAGAGAGAAATAAGAGAGTAAGAGATTGGGGGAGAGAATTCTATTGAGAGAGAGAGAGAGAGAGAGAGAGAGAAGTCTGTATTTGAGCAAGCGCGTCCACTAACTAAAGTACTGTTGTTCTTCCCTCTTGCAAGGTGTGCCTGGGGGAGGCCGGACTTTTCACCGCTGAAGTAGACTGACAGAATGGAGTGGTGCTGGCCAGGTGAGGGGGGCATTGTTGAGGTGAGAAATGTGGCGGGTATAAACATATGTATGTACATATGTATGCAAAGAGCAGGTGCAAAAGATATCAACACCAAGAATCGGGGTGAATTAAAATGATTAAAATATTTACACGAGAATAAGTAAAAAAAGAAATAAACCCCACAAACTCAAGCATTTTCCAAAATATTCTTTAAGAAATAAGCAGAAAAGAGAAGACAATTTCAACAACTTATTTTGGTTGTCATCAGTATGACAGTTTCCAAAAAAAAAAGTTAAAATCATCTCAATCTCAAGAAAAGAAAATAAGTCAGCGAAAGTTAATAATAGGCGACCTTTACCAAAACCGGACTAGTCATCACCGTAGTAGTCATACTCCATATCAACTTTACTTTTTTCATTATCAGCACCTTTATAGTGATAAGAACAGTTGCTCACAAAACAAACATACACTTTCTTCTGGAAAAACGGCAAAGAGAGTCGTGAAGAAGTTAGGGAACTATTGTGTAGAGCAAAGGAAAGTGAATCATGTCAATGATAAGATGTGCGTCTCTATTTCGGGAAGCATCTACTCACAAATCAGAAAGAAGAATTTTTTGAAAGAGCAGACAACAAAATACCGGAATATGGAAGTGGAGTTTTTGGGGGTCTAAGTTTTCACCATCTGGGGGGGGGTGATAGTGCCTACCATGGACCCTGAGGGAACATGAACGACCCCGACCAGGGTGGGTGTGTGTGAAGATGCTTCGCGAATTCGTGGCTGACGAGAGTCGAGAGAGATCCTTGGCAGGGAGAGAGGCAAAAAAGGTGAGAGAGAGAGAGAGAATACAAACGGAAGAGAGAGAGAGCGGTACAGAAAGAGAGCGAAAGAGAGAGAGAGAGTGAGAGAGAGCTAAAGAGTGAGACAAAGAAATCCAGAGGAGTAGGAAGAAGAGAATAAGGGAGCTACGGCGGATGAATGAAGTAAGACAGGTGCAGGAAGAGAACTGTAAAGATGCGCATCGAAGCAGGAAGCTTCCGTTAGCCCCGAGGGAAGGGCTGTCTTTCTGTATATCTCTCTTTCTCTCTTTCTCTGTTCCTCTCTCTTTCTCTCTATTTCTCTGTTGTTTTCTCTCTCTCTCTCTCTCTCTCTCTCTCTCTCTTTCCTTCTCTCCTCGATGCTTTCTCTCACGCAGACAGAACACTAGAGCTGCAAACAATAAATGATGTCTGATCGAATAACTAATGGTTGCGAATATCTATGCATAATAGAGATAACAAAATGATAGGTAATAATTTTAGTGGTTAATATGGTTATATCGCGTAAATTCGCAAGACGAATCGTGACATTACGTAAGAAAAAAACACTCGAAAGCAGTCTATACGAGTCATGTGGTTTTACAATTTTTACAATGGATATTGGATTATTTAATGAAATTGATGTCGTTAGAACAACGAAGGCTGCTCTTATGTTGTCAGAGAAGCAACCGCTAGCGAGCTTATGAGCAGGAAAGAATGACTTGAATGAGGCAAAAGAATATCAGCATGGGAAAATGGGCGTTGGTGAGTGGCTGGCTGTGTGGTTCGAATTGGCTAATGCAAGTTGACTAGACGAACAAACATGTTGGAGGAGGTCGGGGAATGGGCTGAAACCACTGAATGAACTGTGTGCTCACGGATCAGAAGAGCAATCCTGACCTACACCTTGTCTATACTCTCGCAAGATATCTGCATATCTCTGATCTCTCTACCTACTCTCTCTCTTCTCCTTGTCTCTCTCGGTCTCACTCTCTCTCTCTCATTCTACCCCTATCTTCACCCCCTTACAATACCCTCCGGCAACATCTCCGTCGTCAACAAACAAATATACGCCGCCCTGGCACAGCCCGGGGGCTCCCGTGCGGAAAAGAAAAGGGAACCGAAGAAGAAGAAGAATAAGAAGACTCTAATATATTCACGTGAATGAGGAAGGAGAGGATCGAATGACACAGCCAGAATCAACTAGTCAGAGCTGCAAAGAAGTAAAGGAGGGTGAGAGGAGGAAGATTGAGAAAGAGAACGAGAGAGAGAGAGAGAGAGAGAGAGAGAGAGAGATTGGGAGAGAGGAAAGGCGAAAAAGAGAGAGATAAGCACAGATAGAGAGAGAGAGAATAGAGAGAGCAAGAAGAGAGAGAGAGAGAGATAAAGAGAGAAGGAGAGGGAATAGCACTCACATGCCAATTATGTTGTGGAGGCCACAAACCGCGTTGTCGGATTTGGTAGTATCATAGGCATTTGTTTGTTAGAATATACCGCAGACAAACTAAAAGTAGAACATCCGAGAAAAACGTCAATTCTAGTTTGCCCATATGCATGTTATGTTGACTCTCTCTCTCTCTCTCTCTCTCTCTCTCTCTTTCTCTCTCTCTCTCTTTCCCTCCAATATATTACTCTTCACTCAAGTTATAATCCAATTAGAGTCAGTCGCATAATTTGAGATTCGCTTTCTTCTGCATAAGGAAAGAAATTAAAAAGAAAAATCACAGTTCAAATGACGAGGCTGAAATCGTCGAGTGAGATGGAGGATGGAATTTGTTGAAGAAATCCGAGAGCCAATTCGACAACATCTTGGACGTCAGAAAACAAAGACTCGAGTAGAATCACGGAAGAAGGCGCAGAGAGTTACGAAATAATCCGAGACATCTCATGATTATTGGCCATCGAAACTCTTCGAAAGGAAAAATTTTCCACTTCACTTTGCTAGCTTGGAGATATGTCGAGAGAAGAGAGAATTAGTGAGAGGGAAACAATTAAAGGCTTTCAATGAGATATATCATCAGCTGATAGTGAAACTATTCTCGAAAGTTTTGAGAGGAAGAGGGGGAGAGGGAGAAATAGACAGAGAGAAAGGGAGAGAAAGAGAAAAGACAAAGAGCTGCTGATCGGCTGATTATCACTGAATTGCACGGGCTTATCGTGCTAAGCTGGCCGTGCCGGCCGATCTGGGTTCGGCTACTCGAGAAGAGATGAAGCGAGTAAAGTGTGTGTGGACTTGATTAAGATAAGAGAGATAGAGAGAGAGGAAGAGGAAGAGAGAGTTAGAGAGAGAGAAAGATAGAGAGCAATGTAGAGATATAAATAGCGAGAAAGAAAATAGGAAGGCTTTTGGTGAACTTTCCAAAGAAAGATAAGCGATTGCTTGTTGCTATAGAATGTGGCCGAGAGAGACGTTCATTCTGGGAGAGGGGGGGGGGAGAAGCTGATGAAGTCATCCTATTCAATGATGTCTTGTCTTTCTTGTCCTCTTGCCAGCTGTCCGAGTCGAGAAGCTCCTCTGCCATTCTTCATCGTGAATGCTGCCTCCTACCATTGTGTCATCCCATCGGCGCATACTGCACTATTCAGCCTCAGGATGAACTATTGCCAGGTGACTTCATGGCTCTCTCTCTCTATCTTTCTGTCTTTGTTTCTCTGTGCTCTCTTCTGTCTCCTTTCTCTCTTTCCCTCTCTTTACCCATGCTCTCTCTCTCTCTCTCTCTCTCAGCTATTCCGTCCGGGTACACATGGCTTGGGTGGCGATCGGGCCGTTCCACGTTGTGTACTGGGCAAGAGAGAGCGAGAGAGCATGTCGAGTGAAGAGAGCGCAGACTGGCAGCGGGTGGTCAGCTCACTCAGGTGTAATCTGACAGCCGGAGGCAGTCTGCTGCCTCTAGTCACTCGAGATTGGATGAGGAAGGCGGCATAAAGGAAAGGCGCTAATGAGAGCGACCACCAAGACCCCCTCAGGGCTTGGCTGGATCTCTATCTCCATCGAACACCCCCCTGTCTAGAGAAAAAGCATTTTGATTCGAACTAATAACTTAATTAGGGATAAGAAAATAAGAACAAACCCCCTAACTAGAATTCCAGAGAAGTATGGCTAAATTTCGACAATTGTGCATATCAACAAGGAGAATATGACTAGCAGCTTAATCATGCCTTTATTTCTCAAACCGATGAATAAAACAAATTGAATATAAGAGGCATGGTCTTAGTTTGTTGGGGGACTTCGGCCCATAAAATGCAAAGTACAAGCAGTCGTAAGAATATAAGGCGTATGTATATGTATACATACGCCTTATATTCTTACGACTACTTGCACTATGCATTTAATGGGCCGAACTCCCCCAACAAACTAAGACCATGCCTTTTATAATAAATATTAGATCCACCAAAGTTTAGCGACGGATGGGAGAAGAGATACATAGAGAAAAAAGAGAGGAAATGAGAGAAAGAGAGAGAGAAAAGAGATAAAGAGAAAGACAGAGACAGTGAGAGACACAGAGAAACAGAGCTAGAGAGAGAGCCTGAGGGAAGCGAGGGAATGCATGTGCGCGGATCTGTAAATATCAAGGGATACATGAGAACATACTCTACTTATTGAGATATCAAGTAAAAGTTGCAGCCGGAAATTAGGATTGGTCAAGCAGCGCCTGCGAGAGGATGTGTTCAGATTACACTGACAGATTCGCGTGATCAAAGAGCATTTGCTATCTGACACAGGGGAACATCGCATGTTCTTCAAGGTAGTTATATTTATTTTATTCGTCAAAAATAATTCAAGATTCTTGCGAGGCGAGAAAAGCGATGCAAAAGAACAAAAGACGGAGGTTGAAGCACGCTATATACATAATGACTATTAAAAAAAGCAAGAAAAAAAAGAATTAAGAGAGAACGAACACATAGAATAAATTTTTTTAGCATCAAGTATATTAGTTAATCTTCGACTCTATTTAATCTTTTAAAACAGAAAAAATTGACGGCAAAATACTGTAGAAAAAGAAGGAAAAAAATTAATCTCAATACTATAGAAATATTTCCAGAATGAATGACACTTACGCCTGAGAGAAGACGCGAGCGACGACGCGTGGTTGGCGGAGTCGCCATCGCATTTAGTGAGGAGCACACCAGAATATCTGAGAAAAAGAGGGTACTGTACTTTACCGTACTCGTAAGGGGGTTGGGAAACACCGAAGAATGCCTAATTAAGGATCGCGTATGAACGATGATGCAGAAAGATGATGATAGTAACTTGGAAAAAAACAAGGTGTAGTAAAGTAATGTCATTGAGGGGAGATGATAGAGAATTGAACAAATACTAATTGGAAAAGGTAATGTTCACGAAATTAGCAAAATTTCGTGAACATTCAGCTCAAGGACATCTTCGCTTTTGAAATAATAGACATCATAAGTCAGACAGCAAATGTAAAAACCGCCATTTCATGGAGACTCTTTTCTTGATACAGGTAAGAATATTATGAGAAGAAATTGTGAAATTGTGAAAGAGAAAGTCTATGTTCCTTCTCGGGAATCGTTGGAAAAAGATGAGGCTTCGAGAAATGCGAGCGAAAATCATTCGAGGTTGCACGTGGGCCATTTCATGACAATGGAAATGATAACGCTCGTCAAATGTGCACATGAAAAGTCGAATTGAGAATTCCTTCATCGGACAGCTTTTATGATTCATGCGTGAAGCTTACGAGAGGAGAAACATTTGTGGAAAATAGTTAAGAAAATTAGTCTGAAAAATTGTGGGAGGGTATAATTAAATTGAAAAAAAGGAGCAGTGTTATGAGCTCATCTTTTAAATGTGTTTTTTAAGGAAGTTAATAATCATTTTTTCAGCCAGTGATCTTTGATTTCGGAACCTATCACAATGTACACAATGGCGGGAAGTTGTCTTTAGGGTGCAAGCAGAGAGAAGAAGAAGAAGAAGACATCTTCATCCAAAGAGGGTAACAAATTCACTGCTGCGGCCGTTGATTCGCGCTCGTGCTTCCTTCTGCAGCGCAATTGCGTTTAGGCGCGGCTGCTCCCCCTTTTGTCTGTTTAGTGTGTCAAGAGAGATCTTAGTTCGAGGCTCCCGGAAGAAATACAAAAGTAGGCGGCTGCATGAATACATCAAGGCATTCATATCTACATTAAGCAAAAAAACCGACAACAAGACAAATTGACGCACTTTACCGTTGGCCTTTTATGTTTCTGCTCACTGTTCTTTTCTCTCTCTCTCTCTCTAAGAAAGCTCACGTGAAAGTTGTCGAAAAAGACCAATAACAGAGGCGGCTCCCGAAAGCGAACTAATTTCTGGGTAAAAGAGAAGAGAAGAAATGGCGAAGGACCACGTTGGAAGAAGAAATGAACGATAGCGAAGATGAGAGAGAAAATAAGCAGGACTGAACGAATGTCATGAGATGTTCGCATTCTATTTCTCTCTCTATTTTTCTCTCTCTCTCAGTTTCTCACTCTATTTCTCTCGCTCTTCCTCCCTCCTCCTCACATAGAGATCATGCTTTTTTGAGAGACGCAGAGAGGGAGATTTCCAAGTAGTATGCATATATGTACACGCATACATGGAAATTGCTTCTGTTGCTTGTGAGTGAGCGATTAGCGTTTAAACGTGTAGGAGGGCGGCTAAAAACGAAAAGGGAACCGCCTCGTCTACTGTGGAGAGAGAGAAGAGAGAGAGAGAGAGGGAGAGGGAGAAGAGGGATAGGAGAGAAAGAAGAAGAGAGAGAGAGAGAGAGAGAGAGAGAGAGAGAGAGAGAGAAGAGAGAAAGAGAGAGAGAGAGAGAGAGAGAGAGAGAATACCGAAAAAGAGTTAAGGGAGAGAGAGAGGAAGCAGATGAGATGGAAGAGCGCCCTTGAAGGTAAGCGATGCAAATTAGCCTAAAGTGTGTGGGAAGGAGAAAAAACGTTCGACTTAAAAAAAGTTCGAGTCCAATTTTGATTATTTTATATTTTTAGACGCTTCAGAGAACGTATTTATCTATGCTTAATGGTAATAATAGTTTTGGCTACTTTTAGTAAAACTGAAAAGAAAATATTAAGCAATTCACTGTACTGATTGTGAGGAAATTATGAGAGATGAATGCGCGAAAGTTGGAAGTCAGCCAAGTCGTGGTCGAAGAAGAAAATGACATGTTTCTACTACGAGAGCGACACTTGACAAGTGGATTGGAAGAAGAACAAAAAAACAACCTTGTTGCATGACTAACAGTCAATTAGAAATGGCTAGACGTCTCTCTCTCTCTCTCTTTCTCTCTCTCTCTCTCCTTCTGTCGCTTTCTATCTCTCTCTCTCTCTCTCTCTCTCTCTCTCGCTCTTACTCCTTCTTTAGAACCTTAAATACAGCGTGTGTATTTCGTTACCTCTCATAAAAGGCCTCAAACTATGAAGGGAGAAACCACGGAAATGTCATGAGAAGTAGATAAGAAGATCCATGAGAGTCTGTGTCCTGCTGCTGACGCTCATGCCTTTGCTCTATTAGTTAATATCCGCGCCTGTGAGCATCCCCTCTTCTCCCCTCTTCTCGCTCTCCCTCCCACTCATTCTCTCTCTCGCGCTATCTTTCTCTCGCTCTCTCGCTCTCTCTCTCATTGCATGTCCAACTCTGTGAATCTCTGCTGTCTTCTTAAACTTTCTCGTAATAGCTCTCACTCTCTCTCTCTCACACTCTCCCTCTCTCTCACCCTCGCTCTCTCTCTGTCTTTCTCTCGCTCACATTCTCTCTCTCTTCCATTCTGTAGTTCTTCATAGTTCCCTTATTTATTCGCTGTGCTTTTTTGTACTTTATTGATAAAACCTTTCCAACTTTGCTCTTGTCTTACGCTCGGACACTGCATTGATATCTTCTTTAATCTCAAAATCAGAATGCTCTCTTTATCCAATCCCTCGTCGCCAGTCATAGCCATATTCATGCTAAAATAATGTTCAAGTTCCCTGTGCCATCGAAAACACCATATGTTCTCTGTTTTCTCTTCACATATCTAACGCAATGCTCCCACTCAGAGGTGTCTACATATTGTTACTTACTCATTTCAATGTTTGCCTAGGGAATCCTAAGAAGCTTCACGGAGAATACGCAAGAAATGATTGCATGCCTCGCGAGATTTCCTTGTCTCACATGAGATGTGCTCTCCTCTTCTAAATTTTTTCACCAGTTCCGCAATCTAGAGAGAGAGAGAAGAGAAAGAGAAAAAGGGCGAAGAGTGTGAGAGGGAAGAGAGAAAGAGAAAGGTAAAGAAAGATAGAGAATGATAGAGAGAATTGTATCTTATTTAGGAATTTCCATCTCTATTTTCTGCTGCTTTAAGTTACTAACAAGTAACATGTTAGAATATGCAGCCCACATTTACATAGTTCATGAACATATTTTTAGCTATTTATACTCAATTATCAAAAGCCATGCAGCTTGAACTGCATATTTGCCTTTTAATCCACGGTATTGGAGAAAACGTAGGGCATTCTTCAGAAAGAAGTATGGCTTAAGCAAAATAGTTGTAGATGCCATTTTCATCTTCGAACGCGGCAAAGATCGCCTGCCTCATCCACTGCTCCTTCTTAACCGGCATTCTATCGTCGCCGAGCTGCCACTGGATGCACTCACGAACATCTAGCACTGACATGCTGATAGGGCCCTTGGTTCAGATTGTTATTTGAATGTCTTATTCTTAACAGATTGTTTGTAAATTTAAACGACTGAAGGTTAGAGAGATAGGGGATGACAACGAAAGAGAAAGTAGAAAGAGAATCTGTGATGGCTGTGAGCAATTAATTTTAATATATTTTCCTCAACAGGTTCGTTGTCTTGCAAAATATAACAGGATTCATTAAAGGATCCTCAAATAAGATTTGACTGCGAATACATGAGGATGCAGATTTCTCTAATAGCAATGCGAAAAATACTTCGCCTATCATTTTACAAGAATTATTCGCTTGTACTTAGTTGGTCTGTTTTCCACACTTAAATATTCTTCATTATCATTTTACTTTCCATATTTTTCGGAGTCACTCTCCCCTCGCTTACTCTTCCTGAGCAGTTGCTTATCATTATAATCTGTTTTTGTTACACATGCAGATTTCTCTAATAGCAATTTTACGGCAAGAATAATTTTACTACAAGAATAATCAATTTTACGGCAAGAATAATTTTACAGCAAGAATAATTTTAAGGCAAGAATAATTAGTTTTCTTGATATTGACGTATCCGCTCATCGGCAGATTCAGCTGTTGTTCTGCATCAAGGAAATGTGTGCTTCAATTCCTGATATTTTCCGCCTCCTTCGCACTTCTCTTCATCTACGGTTCTGAAATGGAACAAATCATTTTCCAAAAAGTTTTACATCTTGGATGAATGAGTTGCTTAACCATAGGAATGTACCTAAACATGCATTTTAATTTAACTTTTTACAAGCACTCTGGTGCCACGTGAAATCACTCTTCGCGATGATTCTTACTCTGCGAAGAAATGCGATTCGTCGTGAGAGCGAAATCTCATTCGATAACATTAAAATAGTTTTAGAATGTTTTTTTTCTTAGCGCCTTTTTCTATTATTTTAGCTCGAGGCAGCTTCTATCCCCATGTCCAGCGGAAAAAATACAACAGTAGCAAAGATAACTTTTTTTTTCTTTGTCCAGGGTCGCACGTCTTTCTTCTCATAAAACGAAGAAATTCTTTCGCATGCAGCACCGAATTGCTCCCGTTTTGCTACGGCGGGCTATTCTAAAGGGGAAAAACAAAGAAAATATAATACGCTAATTGGAGGATTAGCGTATTGTTAAAATGTCTTCATTTTCTTAGGAATTGCTCGCGATCGTGAGGGCGTTTTTTTTTCATTTTTGCTGCTATAATGCACCGAAATACTAAAAAAAATGTAATGCTAAGAAAGTTAAACCAGCGGAATATATGCATAGAACAAAAAAAAAAAGATTTTTTGACTGGACCAAACTATTCTATAAATAGACTTCAGTATGTTCGAGCGGTATGAAGTGTGCTTAAAATTCGCATTAAAAACCCAAATTTCAACCAATATTTCATAACTCATATATGATATTGCAGGAGTCTGCGATCTGCGCCATGATTTGCATTACGGAAGCGTCTCGTCTCCCTTGTCGAGTAGTTCCCCGGATATTCAGGAGTATTTTTCTTCCAAACAATACGACAAGGGAGCCGGCGAAAAACTGACTCGTGCTTCGTCATGAAATTGAACTGCAAACGGAAAGCATCAAATGTATGCTTTCTACAAAGTAATATATGTATAAAATAACCGACAATGCTTGCTGGCACTTTGTGTGTTTGCCTCCACTGCTCAAGATCCTTCTCATAACCGGCGTTGTGCCAATCAGTGATAACATTTACAAAAAACAGGATTCGATTTTTTCTAATAAGACGATGCAACATTTAATGTACGTGATTTTATTTGACGTGATTCAATTATTCAGCAACGCACTCAAGCTGGGCACAATTTGGAGAGAGCTCCACAGGAGATATTTTCTAACTTGACCTGATCACTTGATAAGTAATTGATAGAAAGAAATTGATGCTCTGATTATGAAATAAGAGGTATCTAGAAGGTACTTTAGACCATTTCACATTCCATAGTGTAGCTCAAGTGAGATTGTTTTAGCCAATCACAGCGAGGCATACGGTAACTGTCTCTTCAGCTAATCACAGCGAGGTATACGGTAACTGTCTTTAGCCAATCACAGCCAAGCATACGGTTTACGGTATTCTTGTGGTGATGGTGAGCATGTTCTATCCACGATTGTTTTGCCAATCTTGTTCCAACCTTTAGACCGCCTGAATAAAGCGAAACCACCTTCTTCCTCTTTGTTGACATTCTCACTTGCCTCTTTCAGCGTGAGATTTGCATCATCAACAATGAACTTGTCCTTGCTTCCAAGTGCTACAGGCGGTATCTTTCTTCACTTTTTCGATAGCATAAAACAATAAAAAGGAATAACGAATTACTCCAGATTTTTTTAGCGAGACTAAAACTTTCATCCGTGTTTTATCTCTGTTTAGACCGATAATTGTATCTATTTGAATGCTTAGATGTACAGGGCAGATGCATTGAATTGAGTTCTTCAACTCTGCTTGTGCCTCGTCAAAGTTGAAGATGAGCTTGTCAAGCACTTGCTGCGCCAGCAATTAAATTGAAGGTCACTTGAAATTACTGATAATGTATTCATTTGATCTTTTGTCTAATAATTATGGAATTAAAAAAAACTACATGAATAAAGCAAATTTCGATCGCCATGGGCCTGCGACTTTGCTTCAACGAGTCGTTCGCGGATTCCCGAGTCGAGAAGAGAGCGTAGCTGCTACATGTCAGTTAAAATGGATTATTAACCATCTCCCTTCATCCTCATTACAAGCATTCAGAAACGAGGGCTTTTCTGTGAATATCGCTTTTGGACGGGATGGATGCGACAACTTCGCGAAGGCCGAGCATCTAGGGACCAATTCGTAGAATTTTTGGAATCCGTCCCGTCCAATGACGTTAGACTATTGTTTAATTTGAAAATATTCTAACCTCAATATTTCTTCAGTAATAGAAAACTGTAATTGATTGCCACATAGAATACCGACCTTTCTGATTGTTTGTAATGAAGCTGAACATTGCAGGTTAGAAGAACATTTTTATCACGCACAATGGCACTGAAAAGAATAGACGACGAACAATCGATTCTCCAACAGAACGTATAATCACAATTAGTAAATATATTCGGTTGGGGAAAGGCATATATTTGATGCATTCCATTTGTACTTTGAATTCATGGCTAAGCACGAGCCAATTTCTCGCCAGCGCCAGCTTCGCATTGTTTGGGAGAATAATACTCGCGAATATCCGGGGAACTCCTCGGCCAGGGCGAGGAGACATTTGCGAAATGCAAGTCACGGCACAGATTGCAGATTCCTGCGAATGGCCATTTTACATGAGCTATAAAATATCAATACAAACTTGAACTTGTTGTCTTTGGTTTTTTTGTTCAAGAAGAAACACTTCTTACCGCTCGAATATGCTGGAGTCTTCTGATAGAATTGTTTGGTCCAGTCGAAGAACCTAAAGCAAAAATTATTCTGCTAAATTACATTCATAGTTTTTGTTTTGTTTAATATTTAAGGCACATTTTTAGCATTGATAAATGTATAAACGCACTCTCGATATCTTGTTAGATTCTTTGAGACGGCAACGAGAAACATTGCCAGTTCCTTTGGAGACGAGAAATCATCCGCAGCAACGAAAGAGGAGTCGGGTGCAATTCCTAAAGAAGATTAAGACATTTTAACAAAATTGCTTCCTCCATCTAGTGTGACGCCTTCTCTGCTATCGTTAATACAAATACAACGTGTACAGAGTTTTCAGATGAAGCATGGGGAGAAAGCTACAAAATGACCCTTCACAACGGCCCGCCGCAGCACAACGGGAACAATGAGATGTTGGATGCGAAAGAATTTCTCAGTCACATATCCTGTGCAGACCGAGTTCTCAAAGGCGAGATAGAAGAAGTGCGACTCTGGAAGAATTTTCACTGCTATTGTCATCTTTCCTTCAAAATAAATATGCTGCTTAAAGCTAAAATGAAAAAAGAAAAATAAAACTAACGAATTAGATTCCGCTCGCAAGTCGAATCGCATTTATCCCCAAACGAAGGAAAAGAGGAATAACATTTACCGCGAAGAGTGAGAATCATGTGTCCAGAGAGTGCCTGAAAGAAGTTCATTAATTCATATTTAATTAATCACATATATATTTCATTTCATTTGTTTTTAGTCAAGCTTTCTTTTCTTAAATAATAAGTATAATGAAATGGATACTGAACTCAATTGCGAGTTTAAGTCACTTCCTTGAATCGCTCTCTCGTCCCCAATAAATACTTTGATAATTGCAATCTGATTATCTCTACGTTGAAATTGAATTGCTTTCAGTGATTTTAACACAACTGAAGAATGCTTCCGAACCTGAATATAGCTCTCTCTTTTCGAGTTTGTATTGTGGCAATTCGAAACGAGAGCGAAGGCCACGGCGTTCTTCTGCTTAATTGCGGCATCGATCTTAATTTAAATGAGTTATCACTTAAAGGAGACCCCTTTTCTTTTCTTAATATAATTCTTTTTCAAGGAAAATGGGCACAACCTGCTCCTTGCTTGTGATGGTCCAGTTTCGAAGTGGCAAGTGAGATGTTTCATTAATCGGATAGAAGTCCCCATATGAAAAGCGGTACGCGCCGGGTCCGCGAAGGTATCCAAGAGTTGCATTGAAGAAGTCACGAGGAACCTGTCGAATAAGATTCTTTATTCTTTTAATATTAGATGCGATTTTTTTGTTAAGCAAAATTAAAGTACTGGAAAGTTTAGAAGTTAATTTACTGTAGTTATAATAATAATCATCGGGCCCGCCACAAATGTAAACAATTTTGACACGAGCCAAAATGCATTTTTTACCAGTTGAATCCCCCAGGAGTACATTGGTGACTCTAGGAGAAAGAAGACGAAGTACTGCTCGGCTCGCCGGTGTCGGGGAAGGTCATTCGCGTGGAGATCTCTTATGTGGAAAACAATCGCGTCCGCCCTCTCATCGTCGCTGTAATTAAACTATCAATAATTTTCAGAGTGGAAAGACCAAAAGTCTACCCTGAAATATAAAGTCGCATCTTTCAGACACAGTACATATTATCTGGATAACCTCTGATCCGTCCTTGCCGAGATCTGGCATTTGAAGGGGCAGCCAACGAGGTTATCTCGAAGTAGCTCGTCGAGCTTTCCACTAAAATGCAGAAAATGATGAAATTTTGATGCCCACCACCCATTGGTAGGACAACACTGGAAAATAATTTTTAAGATAAATTTTTAACTTATCTTTTATTGCCGAAACTCACTTCTGAATTCGCAATTTTGTTTTCTGACAGGAGGGCGAGAGTGCATGAGTTCAAAATAAAAAGAGAGGCAAAAGTAAGGAGAATTCAGAAAATTCAGTTTCGTGCACTTTTGAGTGATGTTAAAGAAGTAAACATGTCATTTAGTACCCTTGAAGGGGTATTCGAGAGACATCCGGCACACAATGTCATCATCTTTTTGATTAACCTGAAGAAGTTCGTCCAAGCGAGAATGACCGGCTGATTCTCAAGTTCCCCATCATAAATGCGCTTAACACTCAGTGGAATCTGCAATTATGAAAGGTTAAATTCGGAATTTTTTTAAATTGTGTTCAGGAAAAATTTTGATTTGGCCAAGATATCCAACCTTCTGGCAGACGATTTGTTGTATTTCGGCTTCGTAGATGAAGAGAAGAATTACGATGGTGCAAAGGATCAGGAATTGTAGGACATATTTCCTTAGACTCTTGCTCGCTTTAGAGCAGCAGACGGAAAGTTGCATTCCGCCGAAGAATCGAGACGTCTAAATAGGGCGACCAAGTTATTCATCTCGAAAAATTTACTCGAAATACAGTTAATATCTGAGCAATACTGAGAATAATTCAAGGTGTTGAAAAATGGGATGCTTATACAGCAGGAAATAGCTAAAATGAGCAGTAAAAGAAGAAAACCTTTAATAGACGTAGTTTGGTAGGATCTGTAGAGAAAAGACTCAGAGAAAGTGTGAAGCAACCGCTCGCGAAGAGCAAGCGAGGGGAGACTGACTGCAAAATAATGAATCTCTCTCTCTTCCTTCTCTCTCTCTTTCTCTATCTCTCTCTTTCTTTCTTTCTTCTTTCTATCTCTATCTATCTCTCTTTCTTTTACTCTCTCTCTCTCTTCCTTCTCTCTCTCTCTCTCTCTCTCTCTCTCTCTCTCTGTGCCTCTCTCTCTATATCTTTCTCGCGTTCGCTCTCTATTCATTCTGATATCTGCGAATCGACAACAAAGAACAATTTACAGTTATTAGAATGAAGAGCGATCGAAATACGAGAAAGAGATAGAGAGAAAGAGAGAGAGAGAAAGTGAGAGAGAGAGAGGGAGAGAGAGAGAGTTAGAGAGAGAGGGAGAGGGAGAGGGAGAGGGAAAGGGAGAGAGAGAAAAAGAGAAAGAATTAAATGAAAAACATTTGAATCCCATTGAAAATATTCGGTGCGCAGCACTCGAGATAATGTTGTATCTATTGCGCTTCATGCATCAGTAATCTCAACTTCAAATACATATGTAGTGCTGATTTCGCTCTCCTCTCGTTATGCCTCGTCTTCCATTACAAACTCTTCATTAAAATGCTATCAACAGAACAGAAAAAAACGCACTCAAATATGATATTTTACACGATTCATCTGGGTCTATGCTTGTATCTTTCATTTATGTACATATCTCCTTTCCACTAAACTGTCTTGTTGAATTTTGAATTCTCAATCAGCTTCTTTGCCTTATGCATTAATATGATTGTCAAATGGCTAATGTCTATCTATCTCTCTCTCTCTCTCACTCGCTGTCTCGATGTAACTCTCTCTCCCTCCCTCCCTCTCTCTCTCTCTCTCTCCCTCTGCCTCTCTCATGTCTCTCGGCGATCGATCGCATGCGAGCGCACTTGAAAGGCTGCATCCATCTGTCTTTCTCTCGCCTTCTTCTCTCTCTCTCTCTCTCTCTCTCTCTCTCTCTCGTTCTCTCTCCCTCTCTTTTCTATCTGTCTGTCTGTCTGTCTGTCTGTCTGTCTGTCTGTCTGTCTGTCTGTCTGTCTGTCTGTCTGTCTGTCTGTCTGTCTGTCTGTCTGTCTGTCTGTCTCTCTCTCTCTCTCTCTCTCTCTCGTTCTCTCTCCCTCTCTTTTCTATCTGTCTGTCTGTCTGTCTGTCTGTCTGTCTGTCTGTCTGTCTGTCTGTCTGTCTGTCTGTCTGTCTGTCTGTCTCTCTCTCTCTCTCTCTCTCTCTCGTTCTCTCTCCCTCTCTTTTCTATCTGTCTGTCTGTCTGTCTGTCTGTCTGTCTGTCTGTCTGTCTGTCTGTCTGTCTGTCTGTCTGTCTGTCTGTCTGTCTGTCTGTCTGTCTGTCTGTCTGTCTGTCTGTCTGTCTGTCTGTCTGTCTGTCTGTCTGTCTGTCTGTCTGTCTGTCTGTCTGTCTGTCTGTCTGTCTGTCTGTCTGTCTGTCTGTCTGTCTGTCTGTCTGTCTGTCTGTCTGTCTGTCTGTCTGTCTGTCTGTCTGTCTGTCTGTCTGTCTGTCTGTCTGTCTGTCTGTCTGTCTGTCTGTCTGTCTGTCTGTCTGTCTGTCTGTCTGTCTGTCTGTCTGTCTGTCTGTCTGTCTGTCTGTCTGTCTGTCTGTCTGTCTGTCTGTCTGTCTGTCTGTCTGTCTGTCTGTCTGTCTGTCTGTCTGTCTGTCTGTCTGTCTGTCTGTCTGTCTGTCTGTCTGTCTGTCTGTCTGTCTGTCTGTCTGTCTGTCTGTCTGTCTGTCTGTCTGTCTGTCTGTCTGTCTGTCTGTCTGTCTGTCTGTCTGTCTGTCTGTCTGTCTGTCTGTCTGTCTGTCTGTCTGTCTGTCTGTCTGTCTGTCTGTCTGTCTGTCTGTCTGTCTGTCTGTCTGTCTGTCTGTCTGTCTGTCTGTCTGTCTGTCTGTCTGTCTGTCTGTCTGTCTGTCTGTCTGTCTGTCTGTCTGTCTGTCTGTCTGTCTGTCTGTCTGTCTGTCTGTCTGTCTGTCTGTCTGTCTGTCTGTCTGTCTGTCTGTCTGTCTGTCTGTCTGTCTGTCTGTCTGTCTGTCTGTCTGTCTGTCTGTCTGTCTGTCTGTCTGTCTGTCTGTCTGTCTGTCTGTCTGTCTGTCTGTCTGTCTGTCTGTCTGTCTGTCTGTCTGTCTGTCTGTCTCTCTCTCTCTCTCTCTCTCTCTCTCTCTCTCTCTCTCTCTCGTTCTCTCTCCCTCTCTTTTCTATCTGTCTGTCTGTCTGTCTGTCTCTCTCTCTCTCTCTCTCTCTCTCGTTCTCTCTCCCTCTCTTTTCTATCTGTCTGTCTGTCTGTCTGTCTGTCTGTCTGTCTGTCTGTCTGTCTGTCTGTCTGTCTGTCTGTCTGTCTGTCTGTCTGTCTGTCTGTCTGTCTGTCTGTCTGTCTGTCTGTCTGTCTGTCTGTCTGTCTGTCTGTCTGTCTGTCTGTCTGTCTGTCTGTCTGTCTGTCTGTCTGTCTGTCTGTCTGTCTGTCTGTCTGTCTGTCTGTCTGTCTGTCTGTCTGTCTGTCTGTCTGTCTGTCTGTCTGTCTGTCTGTCTGTCTGTCTGTCTGTCTGTCTGTCTGTCTGTCTGTCTGTCTGTCTGTCTGTCTGTCTGTCTGTCTGTCTGTCTGTCTGTCTGTCTGTCTGTCTGTCTGTCTGTCTGTCTGTCTGTCTGTCTGTCTGTCTGTCTGTCTGTCTGTCTGTCTGTCTGTCTGTCTGTCTGTCTGTCTGTCTGTCTGTCTGTCTGTCTGTCTGTCTGTCTGTCTGTCTGTCTGTCTGTCTGTCTGTCTGTCTGTCTGTCTGTCTGTCTGTCTGTCTGTCTGTCTGTCTGTCTGTCTGTCTGTCTGTCTGTCTGTCTGTCTGTCTGTCTGTCTGTCTGTCTGTCTGTCTGTCTGTCTGTCTGTCTGTCTGTCTGTCTGTCTCTCTGTCTCTCTCTCTCTCTCTCACTCTCCGCAGCGAGCAAGACAAAGGGGTGCATATATACTCGCACTGTATGTACAGACAAACAACGTAAACAAGAAAACAAAACAAGAGAGATGAGAGAGAGACATGAGAGAGGAATGAAGCAAATCGCTGCGCATATGTCTCATTCCTCCCCCCCCCCTCCCTATCACTAGGTTATCCAATGCAGAAAGCTGCATGGGTGGGTTTGTGGCCTGGGATTAACTTGGGAAAATTGCGCGCGGGGGGTGGTGGTTCGGGTCCGGTCGGGAACAAAATGTCTTTCTCTCTCTCTCTCTCTGTCTACTTCCAGGAACGGCGACGACTACACCATCATCATCACTACAGTCACAGGTTAGCTAAATTATCGCTTTTTGCGATCTTTAATCACATTTTATTCTATTTAGATAGACAGAGAGAGAAATAAGAAGAAAAAGATATAAAAAATTGCAGAAACTATGGAATGCCGTATAAAAGTAATTTTAAAGGGGCTTTAAAATGCAAGTACAGTGGGGAAAAAGGTATCGTTGGGTAGAGGAAAGCTGAGAGAAAAAAGATATATAGAGAGATTGGCAGTTTTATCAAGAGGGGAAGAGAAAAAGACAAAACAGAGCGAAAAACAGCAGCTGAACGGTCCACTTCCGGCCCAATTCGCTCATTTTACAAAATGTACCTCGGAGGGTACAGAATGCCCGCGCCGTTTTCACAAAATATTTTGTAAGGAGCCGTTCTCATAATATATTTGTACCTCATTTTGTTAAATACAACCAAATTATTTTCTGTGTGTAGATATATATTTGGGGGTTGCGCTTGTTTTGTTGCATTGCTCATGTACTATGTTACTTCATTTTCTGCTTTGTTAATATAAATACGGCAAAATGGTCCGGTTCTCGAGCTAGGCGCATCGGCAGTATTTGCTTTGCGAGCCACAAAACTTTTGTGGCAGTTCTCACCCTCTCTTTCTCTGTTTCTCCGCTTTTCTCTCTCTCTCTCTCTCTCCTTCCGCTCTCTATCGCTCACTCTTCCTCTCTCTCTCTCTCTCTCTCTCTCTCTCTCTCTCCTTCCGCTCTCTATCGCTCACTCTTCCGCTCTCTCTCTCTCTCTCTCCTTCCGCTCTCTATCGCTCACTCTTCCTCTCTCTCTCTCTTTCTCTCTCTCTCTCTCTCTCTTTCTCTCTCTCTCTCTCTCTCTCTCTCTCTCTCTCGTTCTCTCGCTCTCTCCCGTTCACACCCCACTCGTTAGCTCGTTACAATGAACTTTCTTTCGAACATCGCTTTTTCTCCACATCCGTGCGCACTTTTTTACCTATCGAACTGAATGATTAGTAGAAACTTCATCACATGAAGAGCATTGTCATTTACTGTCGAATAAGAATGTTTAGTAGAGTATATTTTTACTGGTAATGATTATGTTATCATGGCAAAAAGTTGGAGTATGTATAAATACATCTGTGATTGAGTGACTTTTTTTTTTAAATTTTATATTACTTACTCCTGGAGTCATGGCGTTAGTTCCATTTCCGTACTCATAAATAGCAATGCGAGTACCTCGGGGAATTATATTTGGTATAATCTGCCTTGTGAAACTCCCATGCACGTTCATTTCACCCACACAACCCATTTCTCTTGACCGTGAGAGAACCAGGAACAAGACAAATTTGTAGAGATATTAAATTAGCGATAGAGAAAGAGAGCAGGCGATAGTGTTGGAAAGTGAAAGAGAGCGATTGCGCCAGAAAAGAAGCCAGAGAAAGAGAGAGAGAGAGAGCGAATTTCTCTATGTACGAACCGTTATGGCATCGAAATTGCTGACTTGCTTGTACCCCATAATTTTATCCGTCTTTCCAATCCTTTACTCTGTCGTGGAATCAGGTTCGAATTCTGGATTTACTGCACGGTTTACTCTTACCATTAGCAAAGATTGAGCGGGAGAAGATACGCGTTATACGGGATAAGTGAATGAGGGAGTCGTTAGAGAGAGAAAGACAGAGTGAGGGAGAGAGAAAGAGAGGGTAGAGAGTGAGCACGATAGAGAGAGTGGTGAGAGAAAAAGCCATAGTACATTTTTTTGCCCTTTCTCAGCGCGCAAACGTGTTGGCCCTCGAATCGCCCATCGGTACTGGCTTCTCATACGATGCAAGCGACGCAGACTTTGGCAACTTCACCGACGATCTCAGCGCCGCGCAGAACTACGCAGCCCTAGCGGACTTCTTCCGAAAGTAAGCTACCGTAACCCGTGATTTCGTTTCAGGATCTGACAAAATTTGAAAATGAATTTCTTGCAGTGTCCAGCCACGCTACGCGAATCGCACCTTCTTCATCTCTGGCGAGTCGTACGCTGGCATCTACATTCCAATGCTGGCCAATCTCCTGTTCGAGGGCATCAAGACGGGCGACTTCCCCAATAAGAACTTCCAGGTTGAGATTCTTGATATTTACAAAATTTCTAAGCGTATATCTATCGGTAAATATGCAGAAGTGAACATTTAAAAATAAAATTTAAGGATGAAATTTTCTGTTTAATGACGAAAAAATATTTTGAAAGTTTTACGGAAATTTTTTCTTCTTCTTCTTGCTCGGCACCACGTGTACGAATTACGTATTATTTCAGGGATTTGCGATTGGCAACGGGTTCATGGATGTGAAAAGCCTGCTGAATTTGCAAGTTCTTTGGAGCTACTTTCACGGACGTCTCTCGACGCAGTAAGCAAGGAAGAATGACCTGAGCATGAGCAAAGGAAGAATATATAATTATAGACATTTTCTTGATATCTGTTAAATTTAGAGAGTGGGATTATGTGAAGAAAAACTGTTCCACCAACGGCGAAACCGACATCGAGAAGTACGACTTTATGAAAAATCTCACGAGCGATAGCAATGTCGACTTCGACTCTGACAATTCGACCTGCGGTGACATTGTGAGCAAAATCATTCATTTGATAACTTATTAAATTTAACAGCTGCTATAGCTATGCATTTCCTGACGAAATCAAAACGATTAAGTAAGTTGGAGTGTTTTCTAAGCGCAAAGTCCAATATTTTCAGCTCTATCGAATGTACAGCGTCGAGGACACGTTAGAATACTATTTTTCTCTCTTTCTTCTACATTTTTTTTTCGTTAAATTTTTCCATAGTCATCGTTGATGACTGCGGTCTTCTTCCTTCCAGAACGCACGCCTACAGCTACTACCAAGACTGCTACGTCGGCACGAGTGGCAAGCTTAGCGCGACAGCCGGCGGGCGGCGCGCGATGCGTCGCGTGTCGCGTCGCGATCACTCTCGGCCACGTCGTGATGCAGCGGCGGAAGATGAGAATCCGGCTGTTGGTTATTGATTATGGTCTAGGAGATATTTAAAAGGCGAAGAATTACAATATAATATTTTCATATTTATGTTTTTCATATTTCATATTCTTTTTTTACATTTAAAATGTAAAAAAAGAGTTCTATTTTAAGGACAGTTTCTGGCGCGATTCCACGGACACTCTCGCGGGCTTCCCGTGCTGGGCGGACGATGCGACGACGTCATATCTGAATAAGAAAGAAGTGCTCGAGGCACTCCACGTCAGCAAGGAGTGGATGGCGAGAGGCAACAAATGGAAGCCGTGCACGTGCGTTCTTATTCTTTTGACATTCCAAGCCATGTCGCTCAACTGTCGATGACCTTTCGTTGATCTTTCGATAACATTTCAATGACCTTTCGATGACCTTTCAATGACCGTTCCTTTCATTCAGAATAACCATAATCCCTGCATTAGCGCATCCTAGTTCGGTAAAAGTCCCCGAGCTTTAAACATTGTACCTATCAATATGGGAGGCACCGGCCAATTCGTCTTATTTACTATCCTCTTTGCTTTCAGCGACTTGGTGTACACAAACTACACCGGGCAGCATCTCACGACGCGCACTTTCTTCGACAAAGTTATCGCGAATTCAAAGACGGTTTGTGAAAAGTGACGAGATTTATGTAAGTATTTCGATGTCTTGAGAATGCCCCAGGAAACTTCTCGATATTCATGTTTGAGTACGTTTAAGATTCCCAACTTCCGCATGTTGATCTACAACGGAGACGTGGACACGGTGTGCAATTACCTGGGAGATGAGTGGTTCATGCGAGCGGTCGCCGAAGGAAACCATCTCAAGGTGGTCGCTCTGGTTTCTTGGTCTTTTTTCCAGACAAATCTCTGCTCCTTTATTTAATTTTATAACGTGCGTTACTTTTCTCCGGTCGCGTCACACGTCTGCCAGTGTTTCTATAATCAATGAAGATGGATAAATTTCTTGAGAATCTACAAATTATAATTTACAATTAATCTGACTGATGAATGATTCGATGGCTGTGAACAGGACACTGGCCGTAAGGAGTGGCACTTCCGTGATCAGATCGCAGGCTACGTGCAGCACTACCAAGGCGATGGCGTCTCTCTCGATGTGCTCACTGTTAAGGTAGAAGAGTCTGTGTCCATTCAACTTCAGCGCATATTCAGGACAGAAAAAAATAGTACATTTATTATGAATGGTTACTGTAGAATTGAGACAAATGAAGAGTATATAAGTCTATAAATAAATAGTCGTTTTTGCCAGGGCGCTGGCCACTTCGTTCCGATGGATCGCGCCGGTCCCTCAGCTCAGATGATAACCAACTTCATCGCTAATGTGAACATCTCGAAAGACGCTGTCAACTATAGGTGCGTGTGGAATTTTTACAAACCACCAGATGACTTCTGCTAAAATGCAAAATATGTAGGTCCTTGTAGAGAAAATTATGAACATTGGAAAAAAAGATTACAGAATCTCAAGAATTCAGCCATGTCAATTGTCCATTTTTGTCAGTGGTTCAAACTATTTATTTCTTCAGTTGTTTATTAATAGCATACGGTTACTGTAAGTAGGCTGCGATTACATTGTAAGGGTAACATCTTAGAATGCCATTTACAGTGACGGCAGGCGGCTGAATGTGCTTGCGACGCCGTTGCCGCTTCGGAGGTCAGTGGAGACGACAACTTCCTCTTTCGCCCAGAAGACGTCGTCTGCTTTGCTAATCTTGACTGTCGTGTGTGCCTTGTGGATCTAGCCTTAAAGGAGGAATGAACTCAACCGTAATCTAGTTGAATATTCCCAATACTTATAATCGCGTTTCGTTAAATCACACATTCTCTCTCGCTTTAATCAAACAAAATTGCGCGAATTCACGATTCGCTCCTTTAAATTGAGATTTAAAAATATACATAATCCGGTGCAATTCAAACGATTCCAACGGGCTTTGCACACCTCGTGGCAGCTGAATCGTGTACGTGATTCTAGTCATATTCTTGTCATGTTCATCCTTGTTCTGACTTTGTCCAAAGTAATTCTCACCCTCAATGAGTAGTCCTCACCAAACTTGAGTACTCTCACTCTGCGCTTGTCTATTTTTCATACATCTGCATTAAATTAATACCATTTCCTCTTGTCTTAATAGCTTTAATTCTCCATTGCACATATGGAAACAATACATCGATGTACGAATGATGTACATATGTAATTATGTAGGTATGCAAGTAAGTATAAACTAATTGCATAAAATGTTTCATTTCTTCACTTCAAGATAAAATAGTTGAAGTTTTATTATGAGTCCATTCTTTTAAAATATGTAGGGCCAGGAAATTTTTTATATTCAAGAATATGATACATATGGGAAATGTTCAATGGGAATGTTATTAAAACTTTTTAACTGCCTCTACAAACAAGATATGTGAATATAAAACACTTCAATTTAAAAAAAAATCCCTTTTTCATCAAATAATGTATGCACGAATAATAGCTCCCGAAATTATCACAGTAAAGCAAACAGTGAAATAAGTGAATAGAATAGGCTGAATTGTTGAAATGCACAGGCGCTCAGTCGACAAGCAATGCTTCAGTTGCCATTGAGACTCGGTCGACCCGGAGGTGGCCGAACTATAGAGTGGATTTTTGATGTTGAACGAAGATGATTCTTGTTTTTTTTCTTTTTTCCCCGATAAGTAAAACTAGTGATAATTTATATGACGAAAAGGAAAAAAAGTGATGCGCACCCCAGAATCGCAAAGAAGCTTCTGAGCGTGCTCAGCGGTCGCGTCCGCCCGCAGCCAGGCGCAGAGATATCCACCACCGCCGGCGCCAGCCAACCAGCACACTTCAGCCGCTGGCGACAGCGTCTGAGAGATCACTCTGATAGTAAGCCTATCTTTATCTTTCTTTCCTTTCTTTTCTATCAAACGATTTCAAGAAATATATGCATAAATGTATGTAGTTTGTTTTACTAATCTCTACACTGTTTCACATTTTACAAGTACATATATATTTGCGTACAAAAGCGCATCATAAAACATGAACGATGAACTATATTTGTTGCCTGAATGATGCGCGTAACTTCGTCCGGCTCGCAGCCCGTTGCGAGCGTCTTCTTCGCAGCGTAGTAGAAGGCGACATCCTCGCTCGGCCACACTCCTTCAACAAAAATATTTTTTATGAACAAAACTAAATTAACCGACAACTTTTTATTTAAAAAAAAACTAAAAATCTCACCTTGGCCAATAGTTTTGGCAGCCTCTTCGACTCGGTCGCTCATCACATGGATGACTCGGCTCTTCTCGCCCTCTCGCGCCAGCCAATCTCGCACCACTTCCTGTGCATGGTGAGATGATGTCATTTTAAAGGAACCCGAAACTCAACCGTAATCTATTTCAATTTTACTCATTCTAAGCTGTCGGCAGACCTGAAGCAAATTCTTGGCGAGACGAGGCTGGCCAGTGAAGACGAGGACGAGACGACGCGAGATGGCGGCCTTCATCTCATCGCTCGCGGCAATCTCGTCTACCTATTTGAGGGAAAAGGCTTGCGACGTGTACACATTTTGTGCAACGTTAAAGTCGCATTAAACTAATATTAAAACACAATATAGCAGTACTTCTACTTGCTGAGTCACGTTGTCGAAACGGCCGAGCTTGATGCCGGGATAGATGCCGCCGACCTTGGAGTTGTACAACAATTATAAAGCATATATGTACATGCATACATACATAGGGATAGCTCCAATTTCAATCTTGTTATACAAACATATCCAATTTGAGCTTTTTTTAAGAGAAAATCTTGTCGCAAAGACATGTTAAAGTATTTTTTCTAGTATGTAAATATATACCTGATCCTGCCAGCCGCCGCCCGTGGTAAGGAGCTGCTCGACGTAGAGCACCTATAGGAGAAGAAGAAAGGGTACACATGTGTATATTTTCTACTTATTTTTTAGTCTCCTTTTTCTCCTTTTGAATTCCATCTAAGTCTCGATGTTCTTCTGACTGGCTCCATTTCCATGTGTCATGCTGACCGCATGGACAATCTGCTGCCGAGTGTGCGGGACGTCGAAGAGTGTCCAGATGGCTGCGATGATTGCGGCGGCCAGAATGCTGCTCGAGCCGAGACCTTCAATTTTATCTTCTCTCGGTCTCTGATCACTAATATCTAATCTATGATTAATGTCCGATCAATAGGCTTAAAAATGGTTTTCTCATAAGTTGGTTTCTAAGAGAAAAAAGTTTAGAAAAACCTGCTGGGTTTACGCTTTCTTACTCTTTCATTATGAATAACTGTCAAATAAATTGGAAGGCATTCTACCAGAACCCTGCGGAAAGATGGAGTGGCAACGGAGATGCAAGCCGCATGGCAAGCATGTGGATTCATCGCTAACAATAAGAACACCCGCGCCAACCATGCATGCGCATGCTAGCGAGCCTAGAAATCGACTTTCTATATAAATCGTTATAAATAGAAATCATAGAATATATACAGTACCGCCCACGAGCCGGAGTCTACGGCTCGAGCGGCTCCGAGCGGCTCGAGCGGCTACAAAATTAATGTATTTTTATTTCGGCATTTTATTCCGCTTTTTTCTAGCAGAATCGACAGAGGAATATTTTCTGAGCATGGAACAAGTAGCATAAAGGCAAAATATTCACTCTGTGGCGTGTAATTCAACGCGGCTCCTGGCGGCTCGAGCGGCTCGGAGCCGCTCGAGCCGTAGATCCTGGCTCGTGGGCGGTACTGTATGTATGTAGGTAGGTATGTATGTACATTGAAACGTATATTTTTTGAGGAATGACACATAAATAATGTCTCAGATCCGATCGATTTCTTTGAATTCTTTTACATTTTACATGTACTATTTGCAGTAATTAGACTGGCCATTAGAAATACGTTAAATGATGAAATGTGATAAACAGCTGTCACCCTGCATGCTCGGCTTGTCGTGGCGCTCCCAGATGTCGGAGGCGTCCAGTCTCAGCTGCTGATGCTGATCTTCCAGCTTGATCACGAGGACATCTTCACTGAGGACGTCAATGACGCACTCGATCGGGTACTGAAATCACTATAATAAGAATAATAATACTATTATTAATTGTTATTATTATTGCTTTCCGTCTCAACCATATCTCTCCAATTACTTTCTGGCTCGATAAAAAAAACCTACTTTCATATCTCCATCCCTAATCTCTTCACCTGTCCGTTGACCATGATGGCCATATTGAGCACGGCCGCCTTCGCAACGTCGAGTGTGATTGGCGGCGTGTCGAGCCAACCACCGAACAAGTCAACACGCGACGCGACGCGCGCGCGAACGCGTTGGCGCTTGGCACGCGTTGCGGTTGCGTCGCGGTCAAGCGTGGGCAGCACACGACGACAGACATCGACGACGCGGCGACGAATGAAGATCTGCGCCGCCGCTTCGAAGTGGCGTTCTTGAAATACCATCGTGTCAAGACCTCCTAATAACATGAATATTTTCCTTGCTCACCCGCTCGAACCATTCGCCGCGGTGTTGCGAGCCAGTTTTTGCAAAGTTCATCGAACAAAGCATCCATTCCTTCCTCTTCTGTTGACGTTTTCTGAAATGAATGATAAGATTTTAGTTTACAAAGAGTATATTGCAGCTTGGCTTTTTTGAAACATCATTAAAGGAGGGCGATCACCGAAAAGTAATTGCCGATTTATGAAACACCTTAGCTATTTTCGAATAGTCTCGGGCTTGAGACTATAGAAAAGGCAAATGAAAAAGCACAAAAAAGTTCCATATTCAAGCACAAGATACTTGAAAGTGCAATTTTTGAATGAATTTGTGATTGGTGTCAGTGCAAAAACGTGGTGTTACAGCACTCGACAGTAGATTAACGGCCATTTACCCATCGCGGGAAGATTGAATTTACAAATATTTTAAGACATTTGTTTGTTTCATGCTTAATCCCTTTCTTATGTGAATATTCTACAATAAACTAAAGAATATTAGGTAAAACAGTATGAAATTAGTAAGCGAGCAATAACATCTCGCTTCGAAGCCAGCGCTACTTTAGCAATCTCGTCGACAGTACTTTTTTGAATAATTCAGTGGACTTCCGTTGAAGACCTTTGCACGTTTGAACATACAATTGCAGTTTTACGGTGATCGCCCTTCTTTAATGACTTGAAGCCGAAATGAAATATAAATGAATAAATAAATAAATTGCACCTCAAGAAGACGCATGGCGCGGCGGAAACTTTGATTGGCTGCGGGGCCGCAACGGAGGCCACCGCGCCGCTCAGACGCCAGCCACAGCGCCTCGCCGACCGTGGAGAGAGCGCGCGCGGCCGTCAACATCGAGCCGTTATGGCTCTTTGCGGCTGGATAAAGCAAAATTATTCGCTAATGGCGTTTATTGATTAAAGATGGTGTGTAAATATTTGTAATACATATGTACATGCATTTAATACACAACATTTGCCAACTCTCCTCTGAGATTCCTCGTGAAATTCTAACCCCGTCGGCAGCAATCGATGCATTGCTCGAGTGTCGCCTCCTTCCGCACCGCAAGGAGGCAGCGAAGAATCGGCAAGAGGGGCTCGCCATTCGACGCAAGAGAAAGCGCGAGTGCCAGCCGGCGAAGCAAGCAATCCATGAAGACGTTTCTGAATATTATCATTCATCGCCTATATTATTTGCCGTAATTTCGGGGTGGGGGAGGCAATCCCTCAGAACGTTTTGCTGTTCCACCGCCCACTGGTCATTAGTATTGAGCTCACCATCAGTTGTACGCTTTGAACTAATGTAAGGGAATCTACGGAAGTAGCATTAACTTTACATGCAAATCTAACGAACATCATTCCTTCGAAGTGTTCCGAAATGCGGATTCCAGACAGCGATGTGCAACTTTCACCATTGGATGAGTATTTGTATCCATCGATCCGAAGCGAAACTGATTAATTTATTAAATTAAAAAAGTATATATGAATTCTTCATCAATGATGCCAAATGGACGCTGAACCCGCTTTCGTGCGAACTCGTTCGAATCGATGATGAATGGCGGAACGCGCCGCCCTCCTCAGCTCCTCGTGCCTCTCCGTCTTTGTCGGTGGCGCGAGTCCGGCGTCCAGGAATTCGCGGCGGTCCGCGGTGCACGTCGCAGCGACAACGTCGAAGAACATTGACAGCTTTAAATAAGAATATTCCCGCTAAAATAGCACGTTTAAAAATAAAATAGCTTAACTTTATCGATTTACCTTTAGCCCTATCGATCCGCTGTCCTCGCCGTGGTAGGTGCAGCGTAGGAGGGGCTGGACGGCGTGGAGCGATAGAAATCTTCCAGCGACCGTGGGCGGAAGGAACAGAAGACCTGAGTTTTATTTTATTTATTAAAATTTTTTAAAATTGAAAAATATTTTCTTTTTGTAACAACTGCTGACCAATAACGAGATGATTCGAGTGAGTGGCCGCGGAATTGTAGCTAATGCTTCGCACGAATCCCTAACATATGAATATTTCTTTTCTAATTTCTAAGAAAATCATATTATATATATGACTACACTTGCCTTCTCATCGATATCGTACGTGCCATGTTTAGCGGCTAGCTCATGGTCGACGACCGCAGTGAAGACTGTGATTGCGGCGGGGTCGAGAGGCGGCGTGAATTGCTTGCTGTTCAGCTCGCCTCGCCACAGGCCATCCGTGCCAGCCACCCAGACACCGCCGGGGCCTTCGGTCAGTGCGACTGGAAGAAGGTTTGATACTGCTACTTACAGATGTAAGTTCTCAACACACTGAAGAATATCCGTTACTGCTAACAGATATCAAGTTCGAATTGTCCGAACTTTCACCTCCATAATAATTTTTCCGTACTTGGAGGTCCTTCTATCCCTAATACTATCCTTGAACCAAATGCGAAGTACAATCCATAATTGGTAAGTCATACTTTACTCGCTAACCTTTGGCAATCTCGCCGACATTTCTCACAATATCGACCAGAGGAGAGTGCGGCAGAATGCAAGGGAGCGACGGCGAGGTAGAGATCAAGGAAGACTCGCCAGGGAAGCACAAGGCGGCTCCGAGTGGCGAACCCTGTCAGGCAATATCCGTTGGCTTCAGAACAATATTGTTGAGGAATTACATATGTGTATGTACATATATAAGAAGAATACGTGAGTTGGGATGCAAAGGAAATTTGGAATAACATAATCTGCACTATTCCTCCCGGAGTGCATACCAAAGTCCGCAAAGTACTACTTCTTTCTACCATATATACTCCTCTACCCTGAATAAAGTGTGTCTGTGTTCTACATATTTGTCCTTTTCTATTGTTCCCGCATCGCATCGATTAATTACAAGGTTCTCGGATCTCTGCGGCAGGTCGTCGCTCCCTCTGTCCCTGTCTTCGCAGGTTCCGGGAGTGAGGATAAGGAAGGATTGGAAAGGAGTACGGCAAGTTAGAGTGCAGTGAGACAGTTAGGCAGGAGAGATAAATAGCCCTGAAGGACTCGTAAGAGATACAACAAGGAATTTGCTGGCGATAAGATCAACCCGTACGACATCTGGCGCTTGTATTGTGGGAGGCCACTTTATTGAGAGAAAGGAATTCTTGTAATCGTAGGGAGTACACTAAAGATTATAACTATTATTTATTTTGTGTAATAAGATAATAAGAAATAATAATGATTAACAATCTGAATGATGAGTACGGCCGAATCGCGTAGTACATCCTCGCTGAGAACGGAGAGGCCGCGTTGGGCGCAGAGGTGCTCCATCTCAAAGTGAACAATCATTGTCCCATATATCTACACAATGTACGGAGCACGGTTAAAGAACGCTTGCTTATTGTCAGCTGCAAAGTTCTTTTCTACTTGTTATTTCTAACCCTCCTCCCCATACCAATGTTAATGTGTCTGTAGGAGTCATTGTCGTAGTGGATTTTGTTGCAAAGCTTGAAACTGCCGAGCAATTGATTGAAATAAGAAGATGCTCGCTAGCTCTACTCTTTTGACCTACCGTAACCAGAAGTGCATTGAGTGCCGAGCCAGCTGAGCCGACGTCGGCCGCGGCGTCGTCAACCACGAGGAGATGCGCCGTGGCGGGGAAGAGGCCGCATCGCTGCAGCCAAGTCATGTCTGCAAGACATTTCAGCGAAATAAATCTGGGCCTAATTGTAAGTTATTTTCCCCCGGCCAATTCGGGCATTTTTCTTCTTCTTTTTTTGTTTTTGTTTTGATAACATTCCTCCCGACTCCCCCCTCTTCCCCCCCCCCTTGGACTTACACTTTTCAACCGGCTCGTGATGCTCCTCTGCACGCACAGCGATGCAGACGGCCGTCCAGTCCATTTCCGTTTTTTTTCTTTGACAGTCTGTCTGCTCTCCTCTATTTCTTTCCTTCTTTCTTTCTTCTCTCGCTCTCTATCTCCGCCTCTCTCTCTTTTTTCAGTCAACTCCTTCGTCTTCGTTTGACCCTTGTGCTCGATGTTCTCTGGAACGAAACGAGAAGAGTAGTTGACTTCTTTCTTTCCCTCCCTCCACGTGCTTGGCGAAGCGCGATAAGTGTAGTGCGTGTAGAAAATGGAAAAAAGGGAAAAGGCAGGGAGGGGATAATGGTAATGGCAAATGGCGCAGAAAGCGAAGACAGAAGAATGCCATAAAAGAAAGGAAAATAGAGATCATAAATCGCCCTCCATTCTACAATATAAGCTCATCCTCCGTCTTTGATGGGCCAAAGTGGGAGGGTGAGCATTAAACAAGTTCTTGTCAATAACAAAAGTGTGCACTCAAGAGAAAAGTTGAAAATATTTGGTTGTGATGACTCTGTGCGTTTCGTGCGAATTGGGTGCGAGTTGGGCAGTGGAAATATTCATGAGCGGAACGAGACATGAAGAACATTGAGAAGAGTATACGAGTTATGTACATAATTTAGTTACTTATATTTTTTATTCTTTCCTCCCGTTATTCACACGCATCCGTTGGAGACGAAGAAACGCGGCGATTTTCGCTCCCTTTTATCTTTTCTCTTTGCTAAAGGTCAGCTTCTCTTTTCACTTCTCCATTACTTACTGCGTACGCTTTATGCTCTACTATAAACGTCTGCTCATCTCCGACAGGCTATCTTTACTTTCTGTATGTTCTTCCTCTTCTCTCTTACTCTCTCTCTCTCGCTCTCTCTACTCTCTCTCACTCTCGCTCTCTCTTTCACTCTCTCTCTCATTCATGCTATCTTTCTCTCTTCTCATGCACTCTTCCCCTCTAAGTTCGTCGTTCTCTTTCACTCCCGAGACGAAGCCCCGGGTACTGCGAGAGACAGCAGAAGCCTTCTCTACGTCTCCCAATTGCTCACGCTCCCTCTCATCTCTTCCAACTTCGTCCACATTTCTCTTTCTCTCTCAACATCTCTCTCTCTCTTGCTCACTCTCTCTCTCTCTCCTCTCCTCTTTTCCCTTTGCATTCTAACCGCTACCCTCAGTCCGTGCAGGGGCAGCCCTCCGGCCGTTCCCGCCCTCTTCCACCAACACAAATGTTGCCGCGCTCGCTCCAAGTCGGGGGCGCTTCTCGGCTTATGCTAATTTGCCATAGTCCACCTCTGTAAAAAAAAGTTTTCTTTCTCTCTCTCTCTCTCTCTTTCTCTCTCTCCCTTTCTCATCTCGCTCTAGGCACTTTAAATAACCGTGTTGCAATTCGCAGTGCAACGCCTTGTTCTAATCAGCAGCCAATATTGGCGGGCCATTCCAGGGAGCGGCTACTTTTAGCCACACGAGGCACGAGTTCTCGCCTGTCTTCTTCTTCGTCTTTGTTCTTCCCACCACCTCCCACGAGTCTGCCGGGGAGGAAAGTGTTTGGTGCACTTCTTTATTCCCCTTTCTTACCGTCCTTCTTTACGATAGTTCAAGGAATCTCACTCGACAATTGGCTTGGCCACATCATAAAGTTTCTGGCAACATTATTGTCGCGCATCCATAGTTTTCTATTGTTAATTATAAATTATTTTCATGTTAATTATTTTCTCTTAATGTCTAGATTTATTTGCATATAACTTCGATTGCATACCTGCATTTTGCCTCCTTCCTCTTTTTTTCTCCCGCTTCTATATCAGTGTCAATTTTGACAACTTTATTTATCACCTCTCCGGCAAACCGAGGCCAACCAAATGAGCAACAGGCGTAATTGCCACCTGGCACCTGCTGCCTTGTCTCCATGTCAGCTGGTGGTCTTCCTTTTGCACTCCTTCTTTCTCTCTATCTTTCTCTGTCTTTCTATTTCCCCTCCCTCTTTCTCTCTCTGTCACTACTCTCTCTTTCTATCTCTATCTCTCTCTTTCTTTGTCTCTCTCTCTCTCCTTTCTTCCCCTCGCCCCCTTCTACCTCTGTTCGTTCAGAAGTCAAGTGATGTATGATGGAACCGGCAAACCGAGTGTGAATCGGGTGAAAAGAAAAGGGATAAGGGAACCGATGACGCACTTTGCCTCAGGATGCTCTTCTCTCTTTCCTTCTCATCTCTATTACTCGCTCTCTCTTTCTCTCTCTGTTTTTCTCTTTCTCCACCTCTATCTCTCTTTGTCTATCTCTTTATTTCTCTGGGTCTCCATCCTTCACTATATCTACGGCTCCTTCATTTGAGAGGAGTCGGCGGCAATGACCTGACAGCTGTCGTTCTCTCTTTCTCTGTACCTCACAGATCCTCCTCTTCTAATTCTCTCTCTCTCTCTCTCTTTCCTCTCTCTCTCTCTGCCAGTCTTTCCGTCTCCTTCTCTCTCGTTCCCCTTATTTTCTGGCACTCTTTTACTCGTCTCTTCTTCCGTTTCAATTTGCCGCGTTGCTGTTCCCACGTCGCGGGCTCTCACTCAGCTTCACCTTGCTCCGCGTAGTTATTTCACTTTGACGATGTAAGAAAGGACGGAGAGAGGAAGAAAAGGGGTAGTCTGGCATAGAACGAAGAGACCGTGAAGAAGCAAACGAGCGAGAGAGAGAGAGAGCGTGAGATTGAGAGAGAGAGAGAGCGCGTGAGATTGAGAGAGAGAGAGAGAGAGCAGAGACGGGAAGGCATGAAAAGTAATGCCATTTCCATCGGCGTCGTGAATGGATCACTTTTCAGCCTCTCTGCTCAGCAGTGAGGAAGTTAGTTGATGAACTTGAGCAAGACACTCTCATTCAAACCACACGAGAGTCTCGGGTTATATAGATTTATCTTTATTCTCTCTTTATCTTTCTCTCTCTGTCTCTTTAATCCCTCTTTCACAGCTCCCTCTCTCTCTACTTCTAATATTTTCGCAATTTCCCCTACACGCGGATGGCCGACGTCTCTCTGCTCTTCAAGTTCCGCATGCTTCTTCTTTCGCCGCATTTTATTGCTGGGTTCCTTCGCGCTCCTCATTCTTCATTCCAGACGAGTGCCTTAGACGGTCGTCTTGGACTGGCTTTCTCGCATGCACTCTTTCATGTAAACACATCACAACATGTGTTCGTCGTCAACATTATTAGCCCGACTGCCTTAAGCACTAACAAAAAGCATTAACCTTATTCCTTAAGGGCTCACAAAACTCAACCGTAATTTATTCGAGTTTCTCCGGACTATTATAGTCGTGTCTCTGTAAATCTCGTGCTCTCTCGCCGTTGTGTCAGGCAAAAAAGCGCGAATTCAAATGCGAGATTATGGCTCCTCTAAGCCCTAAGTCCTAAGAAAACGTTGCAGGCGTAGCGCCCGACCTTCGCTCTCGCGCCCTCCCGCGCGCTCTCCCGCCGCCTCGTCCCCCCTCGGATGGCGGCGAGCGCCGGCACGGAGCCGGCGCTCGAGCCGGCGAGAACGGCGACATGGAGCGGTCATTTGAATTTGGCGCCATATTTAACATTCAAAATTTTGAACTTCGCGCCATAACCGAATTTCAAGAGTACTGTATGGTTCAGGCATGGACAAGGACACACAGAACATCTTCTTCCTCGGCGTCGGCATCATGTTCGCGTGGATGGCCGTCATTTGCATATGCGCCTCACCTCAGGTGAGAGAAACCACCTCATTGTACCTTGGGTTACGGTAACATGAAAATCTTGAATACGGTATCATTTAGCAGCATGCTCATGGTCAGTATTAATATGATTTTCATTTGCCAAAGTAATCAGAGAAAAACTCGATTTGACCAAAAAAAAAATTAGATTGACCTTTTCCAAGAATAGAGCAAATATAATAGCAGCGATCTTGTTGAGAAGCTAGAGGAATTCCTTTGAATGGGTCCTTCATTTATCTCGAAAGGGAGCATTAATCCGGCCTCATTCTTCTTCTCCTGGCTACTGTATCTAAATAACTACGAGCAATTATGTGGCCTTGATGCAATCGTTGCTATTGGTCTTGGATAGAAGACAGCCGCTGGCTGCTCTACTCCACTCAAAGACTGGAGCCAGAATCTTCTGCTGTCCAATAGTGCCGTTTGTGCAAATTGGATGCGATCGCGTAGGGTCGTGCGCTTGTTTAGAGCACGATTGCATTAGTAGGTCTTTTCCTTTTCCTAGCAACTTGCCATCGTATTGCCGCGTGGTCAGTGGTATTTTCTTACCTTTTTTTGTCCTTTTCTTTTCTTTCTTTCTTCATTCTTATTCTAATATTCTTTTGGCATGCCATGCTTAGCTGCATAATGGAGCTATTCAGAGGGGCTGGTGTAGTCTGCCTCTGGCTATTAGTCATTCTGAGATGGCCGCTATGCTTAGGCATCAAAGGGACTCCATTCTGTTCTACTTCCTTTTTTGGGGCGGCTAGAAGAAATTTGGCTCTCGCAATCTGATAGCCAGCCGCCTCCGCGGCAAGAGTAGCCAAAGAAAGGAACGTCATTCCTTCTTCCACAATTCTGTCAAGAGAGAGAGAGATAGAGATAGAGAGAGATAGAGATAGAGAGAGATAGAGAGAGAGGCAGAGAGAGAGATAGAGAGATAGAGATAGAGAGAGATAGAGAGAGAGGCAGAGAGAGAGATAGAGAGATAGAGATAGAGAGAGATAGAGATAGAGGCAGAGAGAGAGAGATAGAGATAGAGAGAGATAGAGAGGCAGAGAGAGTGAGCGGCAGAGAGAGAAAGAGTGAGAAAGATAGAGATGGAAAGAAGGATCTCATGAGAACAGAGTGCTCTTGCCCAAATGTGACTACTTATGCTATGTCAGCCGTCCGAAATCTTGCAATCTCTCCATGCCTATATGTACTTGCCATCCTCATCGTCACTTGTTCCAAACTCGCGCAGAATTCCCGGCCCCAGGGGAATCGGACGGCAATCGGGGTTCGAAGAGTGCTTGCTACTTTTTCTCTTCTTCTCTTCGCGCTCTGTCTACCTCTTCTCTCTAACCTTTTCTTTCTCTCTTTCTCATTCCCTCTTTCTCATTCCCTCTTTCTCTCCTCTCTCTCTCTCTTCTTGTCACGCGCAGTCGTCCCCTTTTAAATGCGCATTTTCGCAGCTCGAGAGTCTTCCTATTCATTCTTCTGCCAGCCACTAGTCATGTTCAGATAAACAGGAGCTTCCGAAGGGAATGGTTGAAGCGGGAACGAGAGAGGGTGTGAGAGTTAAAAAACGAGAGAAAGATAGAGAGAAGAGATAGAAAGGGTAAGAGGGAGGGGAGAGAGAGAAAGTGGAAAGAATGTAATAGAGAACCTTAAGAAAGACAGAGATAATAAATGGAGAGGGAAGCCTTCTCTACGAGAGAATGAATGGCCCCTCAGGGAGATGCACTTCTTGAAGCAGCCAGCAGGAAAAGTTCCTTTGAGGTATTGGGATTCCTTTGCTGATGTCTCCGTAGGGAACGGAGTATTAATCAGTCTGATAATGTATTTTTTCGGTGCGGCGAGTGATGGAGAGAGGGAGAGAATCACAGACAAGTGATATAGAGAACAAAAGAACGAGAGAGAGATGAATGAGAGGGGGAAAGAGAGAGAGAGAGAGAGAGAGAGAGAGAGAGAGATATCAAGAAGGTGCCCCCCCCCCCCGCCAACCGAACATCTTTACCCTGGCTCCCTTTCAAGCCATGCAGAACAACCCGGCAGCCTCCGGTTGCGCACCTCAAAACAAGCAAAGGAAAATAGTGTGCTGCGCGAGAATGGAGCTCTTCCGCTCGGTTATTGTTGGTATTCTTTCGCTGTCTGGGTCTCTTTTTCTCTCTTCTCTCTCTTCCATTTTCCCTCTCTCTCTCTCCAGCTATTAGTAATGGCTATGAATACTATGCGAGAAGTATCATGTCAAGATCGACTCTCTCCCAGCCCCTCATGGTTCTGCTTCTCCTGCCAACCATTCCATTCATTCCCTGAAGACTTTGTTCGCATTCTGCACCCGGGAGGGGGAAAGGGAAAAAAAGGGAAAGAAGGATAGAGAAAGCGGCCTCCCTGAGGCACTTAGGCCCGTGATTCTGGAGCTAAGGAAGACAGAGAGAAAGAAGAGGACAGGCATATGAACATGCAAATGCGTAAGTAGTAGGCGCGCCCTCCTATAGACTCACATTCTACGACACCGAAAGGATCTGAGATTGTCAAGGAAAAGGCAAGGAGAATGATGGAGAAAGCAGTTGAAGCAACGGAAGACAAGAAGAAAGAAGAAGCAGGAACAAGTGTTTTTCCTTCCAGTTCGCACAAACAATTGGTCGCAGTCCTAACTTTAAAAAAAGATAGGAAAATTGGAACTTAAAGAAAACAATTGAGAGCGGAAAAAATAGAACCATTTCACAATTAAGTTAATAAATTATTCCAGTTTCTTCTGACACAAGAGTTCTACTATATAATTTAGTGTTTTTTACTCTTAACAGTCGTAACGCTTATGGATATATGCACATATGTATGAATATACATGTAACTTCCTTTCGTAACTTTCATTTAACACGGTTTGAGCCGTCGCACTCTTTGAGTCTAGCTTACACATATTCAGCTGTGAGAATGGCCCATAATCATTCTTTGCTTACTAGAGCCAAGAAGTGGCTGTGGTCTAGGATGCGATGGAAAGAACGAGAACAGATTATGCCATGATGAGGGGAGAAGATTGAGAAAACGAGCCACGGAACAGGGTAGAGAACGAGTGAAAGAGAGGGAGAGAGAAAAAAGAGGAAATGTGGAGAGGGAGAGAGAAAAGATGAAGAAAGTGAAGAGAGAGAGAGTAAATGAGAATGTTGGAGAGAGATAGAGAAGAGAGAGAGAGAGAGAAAGAGAGAAAGAGAGAGATGATGTAAAATGCTCGCGCCCGTCATCAGATGAGCGGGAAAAATGGCGGCGAATTCACACCGTGAATATTTTTACTGTCTCTTTCTGTCTCTCTCTATCTATCATTGTTTTTGTACATGTCTCTTTCTCTTTCCCTCTTTCTCTGCCTATTTCCTTTCTCTCTCTCTCTCTCTCTCTCTCTCTGCATTCCCAAGTTTTAAACACTTATCCCTGTAATCCGATTGCGTCTCTCCACTTCATGCTGGAATATTTGATGCGTAAGTAAGCATGGTAATCTCCTTGTTGTACTCATCATTCCCACACTACATACTTCATATGCACAACTATCCCATTCCGTCCATTTCAATCTCCTCCCTGCCACTCTCTTTTCTCTCTCTCTCTCTCTCTCTCTCTCTCTCTTACTTTTCTGTTCCTCCTCATTCTCTCTCCCTCTCTCTCCCTCTCTCTCTGTCTCACTCTCTCTCTGTCTGTCTGTCTCACACACACTCTCTCCATCTCACACACACTTTCCCTCTCTCTCTCACCTCTCCTCCCTCTCTCTCTC
Organism: Allodiplogaster sudhausi; assembly: GCA_945643635.1. Classification (NCBI taxonomy): domain Eukaryota; kingdom Metazoa; phylum Nematoda; class Chromadorea; order Rhabditida; family Diplogasteridae; genus Allodiplogaster; species Allodiplogaster sudhausi. The sequence continues at coordinate 2,671,509 of CALZFC010000018.1, read as the reverse complement.
TCCTCCCTCTCTCTCTCCTCCCTTTCTCTCTCCTCCCTCTCTCTCTCCTCCCTCTCTCTCCTCCCTCTCTCTCCTCCCTCTCTCTCTTTCTCTCCTCCCTCTCTCTCTCTTTCTCTCCTCCCTCTCTCCCTTTCTCTCCTCCCTCTCTCTCCTCCCCCCCCTACCCCAGACATCCCCGTCGGATGCGGCCACTTGGCTGCTCTTCGAGAGCGAACGTCCTAATCGCATTTGCCTGGAGCGGCTCTCGGAAGGGTGGGGGGGGGGGGGAACTCTACCAGAGAACGACAACTCGCTAGTTCCTTCTCTTTCTCTGTTTCTCTGAATTCTCTCTCTCTTCTGTTTCTCTCTCTCTTTATCTCTCCCTCTCTCTCTCTCTCTCTCTCTCTCTCTCTGTCTCTCTGTCTATCCCTCCCTCTCCCTTTCTCCACTTTCAAATCCCGTAGATTTCCCTATTTTTCTCTCTCTAAAGCTCACTTGAAGAAAGTGGTCTTACCCTTCCGGCAGGAAGAATACCACGGATAGAGGCACTTCTTAGAATTGAAAAAAGAAGCTCCAAGATTTTGAAGAGAAAGAAAGGTGAAGACAGAATTTTAAATAGTTCAAACAAGCAGAATCTGCCAAGACTTGCACTTCTTGAGCTCTTAAATAGTTCTGGTATTCCAGTGCAGACTTTCTAGATTAAATTATTGCGCGCAACAAGGGGAGCCAGAAGGGTAGGGTAGCCAGAGCTTGATCAGCGTAGACTTCTGCACGTGTAGTTAACAATAAGAGAACCACACTGAGAGACTCAACCAACCGTGCGTAAAAAAATTGTTTTGAGATAACCGACGGGCTGGGAATTTCTGCAAACCACAGATATGAGTGAGGGAAGTGAAGAGCAGACTACATAGAGAGAGATTTCTCGTTTCGTAGAATTCCTCATGAATGCATGTTTCGAAGAGCAAGTTTGGCCCAGGGGGCTATTCCCGACAACTGGGAGGTCTCTTGGTCATGCATTCGAGGGGACTCTGACGTATGTGGTAGAGAATGAGAGAGAGAATGAGAGTAAGTAGAGTGAGAGAAAGCGAGAGAGTAGAGAGAGAGAGAGAACGGAAGGGAGCTGGGCCACTTTGAGTAGGCCGTTTGCAACGGCATAATACAGGGGGATGAAAGGGGAAGCGCACGACGAAAAAGGGTACGAGAAGAAGAATGAACGGTGTACGGAAGTTGCGATTTTCAAGCGCTTTTCAGTTGCATCGGGGGGCACTTTGAAAAAGGAGAAAAGCTGCAACGAATCTCTTGTTCTCACTCTCTTGCTCTCTCTCTCCTTCCCTCTCTCGCTCGCTCCCTTACTCTTTCTGTCTCGTTCTTTCTCCCTCACTTGAACTTCTCTTACTGGTGACGTCACCAAACAACCCGCACAACCATTCAGAATCACATAATGGGCGGCCGCGCACGCGTAAATCCTGCAATCTTTCTCATTCACCTTCCGAACTCTGGAGAATTTGGTTCTCTTTCTCTCTCTCTCTCTCTCTCTCTCTCTCTCTTTCTCTCTCTTTCTCTCTCTCTCTCTCTCTCTCTCTCTCTCTGCAATTTTGAAATACTCGCATTCTTGCCAGATCGACAGCAGGGATAAGCAATGAAGCAGAACATACAATTCAAAAAATAAAATATGAAACCACAAGTTGAAATATGAAAATGGAGACATAGTTAGTAATATCATACGTAACAAGTGTGCGACAAGCGCTTGGCTCACAAGCCGAGCAAAAAGAGAACCAAAAATGAAGTGACAAGAGTAGTGACTGAGAGAGAGAGAAAGATAAAGAGAGCGAAGAGAGAGAGTTAGAGAAAGAGTGAGAGAGAGAGACTCCTGCACCTTCTGTCCACCACAACAAAAAACAATCAATCGGCCGTACTCCTCTCCGCATTCAGTTCTTCATGGCAATACAGAGACCCGTCATTAAACAGATGCGTCAGAGATAGCGTGGATGAAAGAGAGAGGCAGAGAGGGAGCAGGAGAAAGAGAAAGAAAGAGTGAGGAAGAGAGAGCAAGAGAGAGAGAGAGCAGTAGAGAGAGAAAGAGAGAGCAAGAGAGAGCAAGATAGAGAAAGAGAGCAGGAGAGAGAGAGAATTGGAGTTAGGGAGAAGAAGAGTCTTGTTTGAGCCGAATCATTTGAGCAGATGGGAGAACATTATTCTGATTCGGAAAAGAATATGAAAATTTATTATGTAAAATTTTGTGTTGTTGAAAATAATTTAATAGTGTTTTTATTGCTATCAAATATTCCCCACGTGTTTAAACACAGTTTAACCTCAGGAAAAGTTCCAATATCTTTCCTTCAACGTCACTCTTTTTCTTCTTTTCGAGAAGCAAACAACTTTTTCTACGTGTTTAAAAAATCATGTTCACAGCTGCCTCTCTTTCCTCATTCTTTCTTCTTTCTATTTCTCTCTCTCTCTCTCTCATCTTTCTTTTTCTCCTTCTGTCACTTTTCCATAACCTAGATACTTCTGGCATTCTGCCTCTCCTCTCTCTCTCCCTCTCTCTCTATCTCTATTTCTCATTATTCCTCTCTCTCTCTCTCTCTCTCCCTTCAAACTCGTCGAGGGACGCTTGTTTGTCGGTCCGTAAAGCGCGAGCAGCCGCGCCGTCGACTTCACATCGTAAAATGCTGCCGATAGCGAGGGGCAGAGAGGGAGAGATAGAGAAAGGGGGAGAGAGAGAGAGAAAGAGAGAGAGAACGTTAGACATTGGAGAGAACAGAGAGGGCAGAGAGCCAGAGAGAAATAAGTAGTGAAGCGAGAGAATATTTAAGACTGAGAGAGATGCGAAACAGACAGATAAGTCATGCGAGAGAGTGTTGGCATATGATAGAGACCTATAGGAATGTAGAACAGTGAAGTGGTCAACTGTTTTATTCGAGGAAGAGAGAGCGAGAGACAGAAAGAGAGGGAGTGAGAGAGAGAGAGGAAAGGAGAGAGTATCATGTGTTTGCGGCTGAGGGATGAGAGACTACTGAGACTGTGTGGGTGGCAGTAGGAGAAGATATTTGAGATCTCTGCTCCTCTCTCTTTCTCTTCCACTCTCTCTCTCTCTCTCTCTCTCTTCCAAAGTTTTCCCTTCCACTGTCTCTGTCTCTCACTCTCACCATCCCTCGTACTCTCTCGCTCCTTGATGTTGAGATTGAGAGAATATGTAATGAGAGCGCTGTATTCGCTTGGTGGCAAGCGTTGTCAAAATCTTCTTGACGTTAAATGCTAGAGACAAAATCCTTCTGCTTTCCACTTCATGGTCCATTTCAATACTTTATAAATGCCCGTGAATTAGCACTTTTGGACCAATCTTATTTTTCTACACCAGAAGACGGCCCTCTATAAAGTGGATAGGAATATTTGTGACTTTCTTTGCTTGACGCTCTTGACTTTCACATGCGATTCATGCGTATAAATTCGCTAAAACAATGCAGGAAGCAATTTGACATGCATTTGCTCGGTTATTCCGTATAGTCTACTGTTCAACGCTTTCGGTTTCTTAGCTTCTCTGACCTCATATTCTCTCTCTCTCTTGCTCTTTCTCATTCTCTATCACTCTCTCTCTTTCTTTCTGCAGCTCTTCCGTGACTGGCTCTGCGCCCGGTGCAAGTGCCTTGCGGGCGCGACCGCCGGCGTCGTTGGCGCCGGCGCGGCGGCGGCCAAACTGGACAAGAAGCTCAATGCTCCCAGCGGCATCGACAAGATCAGAGTTAGACATGTTTTTGTTTATTTTTCTGATCGTTTCAAAACATTTCTCTGTAATTCAGTGAAAAAGAATTCCTTGAACATTGAACAATAGTTTACTTTTGATCACTTCATCCTAAAATAGCATTAGCAGACATCTTTAAAATATACATATGCAAATTCTTGCATATTCATTTGTGATGTTTTCGCCGAAATAACATGAGAAGTGAAAGGAAGTCGACGAAAAAAAAGAAAGAAAAAAATAAGCTTTGACTCAGGCGGCCGAGCTTCGTGTCCGGCTGGCGTCCGAGTGCCTGGCGGCGCGGCGGCTGGTCGCGGACAACCCCTCCGCCGCCGTCATTCTCCACCAGGCACTCGCGCCACTCGCCTCCGCTGCCGCGGCTGCCGACGGCGGCGAGAGCGGAAGGCTGCTCGAGCAGAAGCCGCCCGAGGTGCACTCCATTGCGTGGCGGTGGAGGCAGGAGGCCATTCCTGAGGTAGGAGAGAGAGAGAGAGGAGGGATTGATAGAGAAAGGATTGAGAGAGAAAGAGACAGAGAGAGCGAATGAGAGAGACAGCGGAGAGAGAGATATGGAGAGAAAGAGAAACGATGAAAGAAGGAGACAGAGGCGAGAGAGAAGTCGGATTTCGTGGAAAAACTGTAATGAGAAGCGACCAAGATCAATCATTCAATCGATATTCTTTTTAGGAATCGCGAAGTAGCAGTCAGGTGCGCGATGATCCGCCGTCAATAGCTTGAGGCAGATTTTTCCGCTGCACCTTCATTCCCTTTCCTGTTTATTTCCTCCATCTTACTGCCCTCATTTCTTCCTAATTTGAATGGCATCGTAGTCTTCGAACTGACAGTAGGTAAGAATATGCATTTTAGCTGTATAATAAGTCTATCGCTTTTGTCCATCATGTACTATATTCGGTGTCTTCCGTGGCCGAGGTTTCCTAACCATAGGACAGCCACATGATTCTCGATTCTCGACACTGGCCGTCGACTTATCGATTCACGCACGATCACTTTCTGAAAAGAGCGTAGCGCCCGCTCCCCAGTCCGCGCGCGTTTTGTTTGTCATCGATTCAGTAACATTTTATCGATTGCTATCTTTGCCCGAGGCCTATTTTCTTCCTTCGCTTCATACTGACGCCGTGCCACAAGACATTTTTGCACCAACTCCTCACTTTTCTCTCTCTTTTTATCCATGTGCCATAACATTGCATTATTACATATTGTTCTGCCTCTATCTAATACATTGTCACATTTCTAGTAAACTTTTTTTAATGAAGAAAAATTTCTCTAAATCAATCGTAATTGTAATATAGGTTTGAATTATTGATTATTTTCTACGAAGACATTTTTCTCTCGAATACGTGCAAATGCGTGGAACAGGGGAGCGGCTTCCTTTCTCGCTTCGTCTCACTCCATCCTCAAGCAGGCACTACGCTCTTTGTTTCACTTATCATTCTGAAGGCCTGGCTCAAACAATTCCTCTCTCTTTCTCTCTTCCTCTCTTCTCTCTCTCTCTTTTTCACTCTCTCATTCTCTCTTCCTTTATTCTGTCTTACTCTACTTATTTTCTATGTAGTTCTTGGTCTGACTAACCAGTTTATTAAAGATCAAAACACTCAAAGTCAGGGCTGTTTCTTTTCCTCTGAATGTAATTTCCTTTCTTCCATTTCCATTTATCCAAGCGATTCTATGCATTTTATTTGCTCTTCTTCATAGGGTAAGCGATATTCGAGCATTTCGTCAACGTTATAGAAATGATGCCTAGAAAGAGTTTCTCAGAGCGTGCAAACTATAAACACATTCTTTGCTCATCCCATTCTGCGTTGCCATTTTCCATTTTGTACATCTACATAACTGTATTGTAAGAATGAACTGGAAATGTCCAAATCCGACGACAACTGCTGATATCTTCTGTCCGCTTCATGCTACTGTAATGTACGCAGTATTACACTTTACATAGATAACTTTGTATGCAATATTCGATTTTATCTCTCGAATAATTTCCTCCCCTTAAATTGAGATTATTCTTGCTCTGCCATATCGATGACGCTGTGTGCTCGCAAACTCTCAGCATCTCGGATATGAGTTCAGTTCCTGCTAGCTCTATTGAAGAAGCAGAGCAACCACCAAAATTGTTTGTGTCTCTGTGTGTATTATTGTTGTTCTCAACTTCCGAAACATTTCAGGAGAGAAAAATTTCTCTTCATCTCCTCCTGTTTACATTTAAATGTCAGCATTTTTGGTGGTTCTTCTTCTTCCTCTAATGATCTATTACTCCAATCAATCAATAATCAATGAATACAGTGCTAAAGAGACGACGTGCCATTGTCTCCCGAACCGATCGATGACATATAACAGAGATATCATGCCAAATCATCTGCTCTTGTCACTTGTAATCACTTTCTCCTCCCTCAGACATACCTGGTATAAAGAGTTTTTACTTTTTTGGCTGGTTTGCACAATTGTGCAAATATTTACGTCACGACGCAACGTTTCAAGAGATTTATTTAATAAACAAACAAACATTAACATATAAAAAGAATGTACATGTATTGTATTGACTGGAGAAAAAAATGCAACTGGATGAGGAACGCAAAAAATTGGAAAGATTGAAGCGGCGGCAAGTTCAGTGAAAACTGAGAAAGAGGGGAGAGAACGAAAATATCTGGAAGAAGGAAAAGCTTAAAAGAGAAATAGTAACTGTGCAGAAAGTGGAAAAGGTGACGATGATTCATCCGATAAATGAATATATGCATGTCTAGTACAACTGACAGAACTACTTAGAATAAACCGCAATAATAACATTGAAAAGTCAGCTGCATCCAGAGAAAATTGTGAACTGATAGTCTCAAATATAGACATAGAGCAATAATGGTGTATTTTAAAATACATAAAATGTTAAAATATAAACTTTGTTTTTCGAGCATTTCAGATTATAAACACACTTTAATCATATGAAAAATTCATACGAGGCTGTTTCACTTCTCGATTGCATTGATATTTTATTTCTGAAAAGAGCATCGTAGCGGTGAATAATGGACTGAGCCATATTAATATAGTAAACAGGGTCACTAAAACCACCGGGTGAAATAAAGTCTGCCTGGTTCGAAAACATTTCTTATATTTTTCAGTTTAATTAAATGAAGAATAAAAAAATGCGTAAAATTTTTAATCATTTATACAATATTTTCTAACATTAATTAAAGCAGACCTCCGCTTCTTTGTGCTGTTTTATTTTCCTATTGTGGACAACAAAGAGGTACTGATCATTTGCTGCATAGAACGTGTTTAGGATGCTAATGACATGAGTGGATTGACAGGGGAGAGAGAGAGAGAAAGAAAGAGAGAGAAAGAGAGAGAGAGAGAGAGAGAGAGAGGGAGAGAAAGATAGTAAGAAATAGAGACAAGACGGTACCAAAAAGGTATATTATAAGAGAGAATGAAAGGAGCCAGAAACAGTTTTCCAAGGTTCAAGAAACTTATGAAGGTCGATCTGATGGTAGAAGGAGTGTTTACTTTTTTTGGATTTTTGCAGAATTGAGCAAATATTTACGTCATGACGCATAAAAGTTTGAAGATATTTATTCAATAAACAAGCAAATATAAACGTATTAAAAATATGTACATAAATTGCATTGACTAAAGAACAAAATGCAACTGAATAGTCAACGCAAAAACTCTCGCTAAGGTAGATCACAAGCCGGATGCGGCGGCAAGTTCAGTGAAAACGGAAAAATATCTGGACGAAGGAAGAACTTGAGAGAGAAAACGTAACCACGCAGAAAGTGGAAAAGGTGACGATGACACACCCGATAAATGAATAGATGCCTGACTAGTACAACTGACAGAACTACTTTGAATAAACAGCAATAATAACATAGAAAAGTCAGCTGGATCTAGAGAAAATTCTGAACTGATAGTTCCAAATTAAGATATAAAGCAATAATGGTGCATTTTCGAATACATAAAAGAGCGTAATTTTTGAATAGATAATATCAAAAGTTAATAGAAATAAGTATATAAGTATTTTTGAGTGTCTCAGACGCGAGAGAAAAAGGAATCGATGGCTTTTTGAATGGCAGCTCAATGAATGCGTCCGAAATGAATGTTCCAACTGTGAAGCGAAAGCATAAAGGTAGGAAGAAAATTTCTATTTACAAACATGATTCATTCCTGCTTGTGAGATATCTGAAGGCTTGCTTATAGACTTTGATTTAGTAGGAGCCAGAGAGAGAGAGAGAGGGAGGGAGAGAGAGGGAGGGAGGGAGTGAATGAGAGAAAACAGAGAGAGAGGGACAGACAGAGAGAGAGAGAGAGAGAGAGAGAGAGAACCTAAACTACTCCAATTTCCCAATCACATAAATGCTTGCAGTAGATCCGGATCGATAATCCGCGAGTGGCGATAGTCGCAAAGAGGGGGACGACTGGTAGAGCGAGCCGGTCGGCCTATTGTAATTCCCACGGGAAGGGAGGCGGGCTCTGCAGGAAGGGGCGGGGCAATGGCGGTGGAAGTGGGCGGGGCTACCACGGAAAAGGGCGGGGAATGCTGCTGCGAAGGCGCAGCCCTCAGGCTGTTTCGGTTCTCGTCTGGTTCGAAAACGTCGTCTTTGCAGTCCTGTAAGACATTGTATTTCAGCAATTTTAATTAGAAAAAATTAAATATGCAAATATTGCTGCCGATTAAATTTTAAATTAAAGCGTATCATAATTTTTGAACCTTATTTCCAGAATCCTGCCAATCTTCAGGCTGCCAGTCGACAAAGACGAGCGGGCAAGGAAGATGCTCGCGGAGGACAGAATAGTGAGTCACGAGCATTTGGAGGGACGGGAAGGAGCGGCAGCCTCCCTGAAGAGAGGAAACTTATTAGGAGGAATAATTTATACCCAGCCATTCATTATCAAGAATACCCGAAACAAAAGAGTTGTTCTTTCTCATCATTCAAAAAGATGACCTTGAGCCTGAATCCGCCGTCGTCTCGAATGAGCAGAAAGTGAGAGACGCCGCCGGAGACGCGGAGGGACAGCGCCAGTTGGCGTCTCCTTTCCGAGGAACGCACCACGAACGCGCCCTGCGGCTGCACCAGCAGACGCGAGTACACCACGTGTCTGCAAATATAATATATACATATATACATACATATAAACTTTTTAAAATTAAAATAAAAGTAAAATAAGGCAACAACATTTTGATGTGTCAATTAGTTTCATCTTTCCATTAGGTTTTTTTTTAAATATGCATTGCAGTGTATAAGTCGCTTATACATGCATACTACTCCTACAAAGGAATTCCGCTTGAGAGAACAAGAATATGAAAAGCTACCGTAACCGTACCTCTGTGGGTTGCGCACGAAGTAAGCGACCTTGGCGAGTTGTTGCTCGAGTGCTTCGTCCACCGGGTAGAACCACTCCTTCCTGTTGGACAAACAAAATGTAACGAGCCCTACTACCATTTTAATTTTATTTTGCATTTTTTTTACTGTTTATATTCGGGTTTATATTAGGGAATAAGATCGCAAGATAAAATTATCCCTGAAATATAGCAGAAATAAATAAAAAAAGAAAACTTACAACTTGTCGTCATAGACGAGCGTGGGCGCCGGCGTCTTTTCTGCTTTTTCAGCTGGGGGCTGCGGCGGCGAAGAGTCTTCCGTCAGCAATTGCTGCAATTTATATTTAATATTTTAACAAAAATATATTTACATTTATTTTGAAAAGTCATTCTGATAAAGCTGACCGACGGCACTCGGTTGGCTGGAACGCGGAAGGGCTCCTCGAACAGGCCGCAGCGATCTGCGCCCCCGCCACGAGCAATGTCCACTGTTGACATCTGGAAGAGAGAGAGAGAAAGAGAGAGAGAGAGAGAGAGAGAGAGAGAGAGAGGAGAGTGAGAGAGGAGAGAGAGTATAGAGAGAGGAGAGTGAGAAAGGAGAAAGAGTTTAGAGAGAGAGGAGAGAAAGAGCATAGAGAGAGAGGAGAGTGAGAAAGGAGAGAGAGTTTAGAGAGAGAGGAGAGTGAGAGAGATGGAAAGAAGGAGAGGAGAGAAATCTCAGTGCGAGAGGAGAGAGAGAGGATAGAGAGAAAGGTGAGAGGACAGCGAGGACAATAATGAGATAATTAATATGTATAAACAACAGGCAATTGGAAATGGAAAAGAATGCCTAATAGATGTTTTTGTTGCTAATTTCGGACTTATCTTAAACAATACCCCATACAGACAACGGGGAAAACGGCCTCTCACCATGTCTTCCTCTCTCGTTCTCTTTCTCTATTTGTCTCTCACCTGCGCCCTGTCTCTCTCTCCCTCTCTCTCTCTCTCGCCCTCTCTCTCCCACTCGCCCTCTTTCTCTCTCTCTCTCTCTCTCTCTCTCCTCTTTCTCTCTCGCTCTCACGCTCATCTCTCACAGCAGCTAATTTGTAGCCTCGACGTAAGCCTCAACTGAAACATTGCGCAAACGATGGCATTTCATTTCTCGTCGTGGACAACAAAGAGGTACTGATCATATGTTGCAGAGAACATGTTTAGGACGCTAATCAAATTAGTCGGCTGACAGTGGTAGAAAGAGAGAGAGAGAGAGAGAGAGAGAGAGATAAGAGAAGAAGAGATAGAACATAGAGAGAGGTGAGAGAAAGAGAGAGAGATCATTAGAGAGAGCAGGGAGTACACAAGAAACAGTCTTTTTCTGTCTTCTCTAACGTTTTTTTCTCCAACACGCTCTCTTTTCATTATTCTCCTTCTCTCTCTCTCTCTCTCTCTCCTCTCTCTCTCTCTCTCTCTCTCTCTCTCTTCAAGGCTTTTCCCACCGTGTTCTCTTCTGGCTCTCTTACGCAATCGACGAAAGAGAATGTATGGAAGAGCATAGGAAATATGAGAACCATTTTTGATGAGATCTCTTCTCTGCTTTTAGCATCTCAACAGAGAGAGAGAGAGAGAGAGAGAAATAGAGAGAAATAGAGAGAGAGAGATAGAGAGAGAAAGAGCGAAAGAGGGAGAGAGAAGTGCTTCTTGGATTGCAGAGGCTAATCTTTGAAGGAGAAACAAGTGTCACAGGTTCAAGACACATATCTAATGAAGCCCTAAAATATTTTGTCTTTTCTTCCTGCGGAAAAACCTTGAAGCCCTATGCAAAATGTTTTTTTGTAAGATTTCCATGCTTACGACGGTTGCTTTCTTCATATGGTATTGGAGGAAAAGCTGGCTTCAACTGTGTAAAACATGCTTGGTCGCTAATCTGAGCCTCTTAAATGGAAAACCACAGTATGAATTCTTATTTTAAAACTATGTTACGATCATATGCGTATAGGATACGGTAACTTTACAAAGTGTAGCTCTTGACCCTCAGACAATCGTGTCGGGATCTATGATCTTTTGACATTTCATCCCGAGCAAGCCGAATGGAATGAGTGGATATCAACTTTCATAACGCGGTGTACGAAGAAGCGACGGCCTCTTCGGTGGTGGTGGATTAAATTAAAAAACTGGATCCGTGACAGTTGCTTGTCTCTGATTTCGCCCTTTCTTCCCCGCGATCCTCTCTCTCTTTTCCTTATCTCTACTCCTTTGCTTTCTCTCTCTTTCACTCTCTTCCTCTCTCGCTCTTCTCAAGTCTGTTAGCAATGTCTACTGATTCCTTTGAATCAAGTAAATGAATCAACGGCGGAAAGTCAAACAAAGTGAGCGAGCCAGCCAAATGAGATTTAGCTAAGAAAAGAAAGAGAGAGAGAGAGAGAGAGAGAGAGAGAGAACGGAAAAAGAGAGAGATAGAGAGAGAGAGAGGAAGAGAGAGAGACAGAGGGAGAGAGAGAGAGAGAAAAGAGAGAGAGAGAGAGAGAATCAAATGATATTGTACCGTACCCTTTTGTGATGAATAGAAGTGGATGAAGATAGACGGTGGATGGCCTGAGAGAAGACGGCCGACACCGGGCGACGTCTGCAAAAACGTGACATTCCTAGCTGATGTAGAAATTACTTCGAGAACTTATAACAGCATTTGTGATTATAAAGGTAGTTATCATCTACAAAATCCATGACTGATTAATCAAAGTTATTGAAAATATTTCATTTGGAAGATGACAATTCTCTGAAAGCGTTGAAGCCTAGGCATACCATTAGCCAAATAATATACTACGTCATGCAACTAAAACCACCGGGGTTGCAATCAAATCGTCCCAGTAGATAAAGATTTTTTATATTGCATGTTCAAGAGAGGGCGACGGGTGCAATTCGTGAATTGCTGACTTCTCTTGCAGAATGAGAGACTTCGAAATATAAATTTCAGTTTTTCGACCATTTTAGACTATAATTAGATTAACACCCGGCTGACTTTTCGATAGCACTGATATGTTATTTATCCTGGTCATGAGATACTCAGCGTTCAACCGCGGCATTGCCAAATAAATATAGCAAACCGGACCAGTGAAACCACCGGGATGAAATAAAGTCTTCCTAGTGCGAAAAAAAATTTTTTTTTTTGTTCAGATTAATTACATAAAAAATATATAAAAATTGCATTAAAATGTTATTCTTTAATATAATTTTTTTTAACATAAATTAGGCCGACCTCCGCTTCTTTGCCTTGGGATCCGTGCCGATGTCATCGGAAGAGGAGTCGGATTCGGGTCGACGAGGCTGAGGAGCAGAAGAAGATTTGTGAGAGGAGGAAGAGGAGCCGAGGAGGCGAGAGAGGAAGGCAGACGACGAGTGACGCTTCTCTGCCAATGGCACTGGAGGAGAGGGCATCTGCAGGAGAGAGAGAGAGAGGGTGAGAGAGGGTGAGAGAGAGAGGAGAGAAAGAAAGAGAGAGAGAGAGAGAGAGAGAGAGAGAGGAGATTAAAGTCAAATTTTAGAAACAAAGAATATCACGCCACGATTGTTGAAGATTTTTAAAGATTGCATTAAAATCGCAGCACTAAAAAATAAATAAACTTCATTCCAAGTGAAGAGGAGAGATACACGATTACTTTAGGACAGTGGCCCAAAGGCTAGAAAGACCAGTGGAAGTAGTCACTCTCCCGAGATCGGTCTCTCTCTTTCTCTCTCTCTCTCTCGCTCTCTCTCTTTCTCTTCATACAATTCTCCAAGTCTTCCTCTCCCTCCTGCTCTCTACCTTATCCCTCTCCTCCCCAAGATGGCAGCGCGGGGGTGGAGGAAATGGAAGAGGAACCCACAATAACTCCCTCGGTGGTGGGGGGGGGGGGGGTTTCTTCAATGCGATGGAATCTAGCCCGCTTCTCCCTTGGCATCGCCTCTCGCAATGTACACCCATTCTTCATTCTGCTTTTTCTCTCTTTCTCTACTCTCTCTCGCTCTCTCTCTCTCTCTCTCTTTCTCTGCTTTTGTCTAAACTACTGAAGAGTGATAGCAACTCCCTCCCCTCTCATTCATTTCGGCAGCCGCAGTGGCTTCTGGGCCGGAAAAAGGACAGCAAGTGGAAGAGCGACACGAGAGCAGAGTGGAGCATGCAAAGTGGGAGGCAGAATACGAAAGTGGAAGAGAGAGAGAGAGAGAGAGAGAGAGAGAGAGGATAGAGAAGAGAATGATGCTAAGAAAAGTGGATAATACGATGGAAAATAGAGTGTGTAAGAAATGAGAGTGAGAGTGAGCGCGAGAGAGAGAGAGTCGGTCGCGAACAACTTGCCGAAAAAAGCAAGAGAAAAAAAGAAGGAAGGCATACTTGAAATCACGAGTTGCTAAAAATATATAGAGCTTTAGCTATGTCTCGTCACTTGTAGCTGCCGCATGATTTATAATCTTCTTTACAGATATCAAAGTATTCGTTCGGTAACCGAATATGCCAGAAAGAGAGTGTAGAATGGTGTAAAGTAATATCATAAAGAGATAAGATGGAACGCAAAGATCATTCCCGTTTGTGGCAACTCAAGACAACATCTTTTCTTCTCTTTCTCTCTCTCTCTGTCTCTGCCTCTCTCTCTGTCTCTGTCTCTCTCTCTCTGTCTCTGCCTCTCTCTCTCTCTCTGTCTCTCTCTCTCTGTCTCTGCCTCTCTCTCTCTCTCTGTCTCTCTCTCTCTGTCTCTGCCTCTCTCTCTCTCTCTGTCTCTCTCTCTCTGTCTCTGCCTCTCTCTCTCTCTCTGTCTCTCTCTGTCTCTGCCTCTCTCTCTCTCTCTGTCTCTCTCTCTCTGTCTCTGCCTCTCTCTCTCTCTGTCTCTCTCTCTCTGTCTCTGCCTCTCTCTCTCTCTCTGTCTCTCTCTCTCTGTCTCTGCCTCTCTCTCTCTCTCTGTCTCTCTCTCTCTGTCTCTGCCTCTCTCTGTCTCTGCCTCTCTCTCTCTCTCTGTCTCTCTCTGTCTCTGCCTCTCTCTCTCTCTCTGTCTCTCTCTCTCTGTCTCTGCCTCTCTCTCTCTCTCTGTCTCTCTCTGTCTCTGCCTCTCTCTCTCTCTCTCTGTCTCTCTCTCTCTGTCTCTGCCTCTCTCTCTCTCTCTGTCTCTCTCTCTCTGTCTCTGCCTCTCTCTCTCTCTCTGTCTCTCTCTCTCTGTCTCTGCCTCTCTCTCTCTCTCTGTCTCTCTCTCTCTGTCTCTGCCTCTCTCTCTCTCTCTGTCTCTCTCTCTCTGTCTCTGCCTCTCTCTCTCTCTCTGTCTCTCTCTGTCTCTGCCTCTCTCTCTCTCTCTGTCTCTCTCTCTCTGTCTCTGCCTCTCTCTCTCTCTCTGTCTCTCTCTGTCTCTGCCTCTCTCTCTCTCTCTGTCTCTCTCTCTCTGTCTCTGCCTCTCTCTCTCTCTCTGTCTCTCTCTCTCTGTCTCTGCCTCTCTCTCTCTCTCTGTCTCTCTCTCTCTGTCTCTGCCTCTCTCTGTCTCTGCCTCTCTCTCTCTCTCTCTGTCTCTCTCTGTCTCTGCCTCTCTCTCTCTGTCTCTCTCTCTCTGTCTCTGCCTCTCTCTCTCTCTCTGTCTCTCTCTCTCTGTCTCTGCCTCTCTCTCTCTCTCTGTCTCTCTCTCTCTGTCTCTGCCTCTCTCTCTCTCTCTCTGTCTCTGCCTCTCTCTCTCTCTCTCTGTCTCTCTCTCTCTGTCTCTGCCTCTCTCTCTCTCTGTCTCTCTCTCTCTGTCTCTGCCTCTCTCTCTCTCTCTGTCTCTCTCTCTCTGTCTCTGCCTCTCTCTCTCTCTCTGTCTCTCTCTCTCTGTCTCTGCCTCTCTCTCTCTCTCTGTCTCTCTCTCTCTGTCTCTGCCTCTCTCTCTCTCTCTGTCTCTCTCTGTCTCTGCCTCTCTCTCTCTCTCTGTCTCTCTCTCTCTGTCTCTGCCTCTCTCTCTCTCTCTGTCTCTCTCTGTCTCTGCCTCTCTCTCTCTCTCTGTCTCTCTCTCTGTCTCTGCCTCTCTCTCTCTGTCTCTCTCTGTCTCTGCCTCTCTCTCTCTCTCTGTCTCTCTCTCTCTGTCTCTGCGTGTCTCCCTAGCTCTCTCTAATTGCGTCGAGCCCTAATTCTAGCATTGGTGACAGAACTCTAGAGAGAAACAGAAGAGAATGAGGCCAAATCCGGGCGAGACACTTTCTCAGTCCATTTCCTCTTATGCAACACGCTCCTTTTTCAAGCTCTCCCTGTCCAGCTCAGCGTTCGCGAAAATCTACAAGCGAGAATGGAGAGAACAGTCAGTCACTTGGCACTCCAAAACGCTCTTCAGTCTCTCTTTCTCAGCACTCTCTCACTCATTCTCTCTCTCTCTCTCTCGCTCCCTCTCTTTCTCTTTCTATCTCCCGTCTTTTTTCTTTACATACATCTACATACACCCATACATCACTCTTACAGGCACATTCCTTCTCTCTCTCTCTCTCTCTCTCTCTCTCTCTGCCTCCTCATCTTGCATTCTTGATCTATTCTTCTCTTTCTCTCTCTCTTTCTCTCACTCCCAGTCTCTCTCTCTCGCCTTTTTTCGGATCCTCTTGTCTATGTTAGTTTGAGACAGGAAGCAAGCAGCAGAAAGACTAGAGAACTCTCCACACAGAACAAGCACAGAAGATCAGAAGTGAGCGAGAGAGAGAAAAAGAGAGAGAGAGAGAGAGCGAGAGCGAGAGAGAAGACAAAAGGGTGCAAAGGAGACAGATACTCGAGAGCACATGCACACACTACAAAATCGGGCGGCGCCGGAAGCAAAATAGGAAAAGATGAAGTGCGCCAACGACAAGACTGAAGATTCCCTCAGATTAAATGTGGGTGTAAATGGAGAAGCCGCGGCGGGGAAGAGAGTTATCGAGATTATAGAACAGAATATCCGACAGGGAGAAAGGTTAAGATTAAACAGGATAGAAAACATGAAAGCAGAGGAGTATTCCTTGTCGTGAAGAAGGAGAAGGCGTGACTGGCAGAATGGAGCAGAGAGAGGAGGAGGAGACAAGAAGGGGAAGGACGCTGTGATTACGGGGAAGGGGGTGGAGGCGGGGCCGTGACTGTGCCGCATTTTACTTCGCGTATGCTCTACGTGAGAGAGAGAGAGAGCGACAGTGTGACAGAGAGCGTGAGAGAGAGATAGAAAGAAAGAGAGTGATAGAGTGAGTGAGATTCAAGGAGAGAGACAGAGAAAAATACACAACTTTGTTTAAAGAGTACAAATCGGATGATGAAGCTTGTGATGATGCACCCGAGGTAGAGAAGCTGAATCAAAAAACGACCATGAAACAGCCGCAGGCGACGTGTTCAAACGTGAATCATTTGGCGAGGGAGAGAGGACAGAGACAGAGACAGAGAAAGAGAGACAGAGACAGTGAGAGAGAGAGGAAAGGAGGAAGAGAGGTAGATAGTGAGGAAGGAAGAGAAGGAGAGAGGGAGAGAGATAGAAGAAAGATAGAGAAAGAAAAAGAGTGCGAGAGAGAGCTATGAGAAATACCTGCATGGCACAACAGTTGGGAAACAACAAAGGGCAACTCATCTGACTCATACTTTTCATTTCAATTTTCATATGATTTGAGTAAAAATTTCATTAAACATATAGTCTGCAGTTAATTCCTACCTACATACATATATTTTGGAAAGTAAGAACTGAAAACATTACTACGGGATGGAGTACGACAATTTATTGTGAGGAAATATTTTGCGTGTGAAGAGCACATATGTACATACAGACATAGATTAACGAAGGCCAGTGTACGAGGAAGTGAGGTGGCAGGTCCGAGAGATAACGACAATGTAAAGAGGGGAGAAAAACAAAAGGATAGGAGTAAGAAGAGGACAAAAACAATGATGCCAGAATGAGAATAATACCCGTTGGAGGGGATCAGAGGGAGAAATGGGTGGGAACGGCGGTGAGAGAGTGTTGCAGAGGAAGAGGGTGCAGAGTGGCAGAGGAGAGGGAGGATAAGTAGCTACTAGAAGGGAAGAGTGGTGATGTGAGGAGATGATAAGAACGAAAACAGGGAGGGAGGAGTGATGGAATATTGGCAAGGAGAGAGAGACAGAGGGAGAGAAAGGTATAGAGAGAGAGAGAGAGAGAGAGAGAGAAAGAGAAAGGGGGAAGGAGAAGAGGCAGAGCGAGACGGAGGGAGAGGCAGAGAGAGGAGAGTAAAGCGATAACGCCAAGGATCAGAGGGCATATCTCTTGCCTATCTTCTCCGGGGCGTCAGATAGGGAAAGAGCGAGAGAGCGAGAGAGAGAGAGGGATAAAGATAGAGAAAGAGAGAAAGTGCAAGAGAGAGAGAGAGAACAACAACCTCGATTGTGTTGTTGCGCAAGTGCATGCGGCAGCCACATGAGGATGATAACGGGGTGGGCATGACTGCGTGATTAAGGGAATAGAAGAAGATGATGAGGACTA
This sequence comes from Allodiplogaster sudhausi, assembly GCA_945643635.1. Classification (NCBI taxonomy): domain Eukaryota; kingdom Metazoa; phylum Nematoda; class Chromadorea; order Rhabditida; family Diplogasteridae; genus Allodiplogaster; species Allodiplogaster sudhausi. The sequence goes on along the minus strand of CALZFC010000018.1, from coordinate 2,654,054 downwards.
CTGGGGTGGAAGGGCTGATGTGAGAGACACAGAGAGAGAGAAGAGAGAGAGAGAGAAAGAGAGAGAAGAGAGAGAGAGAAGCAGAACCGATAAATCCAGAGTGATAAGATAAAGAGAAGGGAGGGGAGGAAGGAGAAGTAAACGGAAGCCATATAGTTCTTACATTTTAAATATACCCAAATGCCACCACGTCCCCTTCGCGTTCCTCAGAAATTGACCTCCTAAAAGGCCACGAGGACATAAAGGCAGAGGCAGGTGGTGTGAGGCAAATACATAAAGTCTTCTTATCAGTAGCAAGCAATGCCTATTTCCAGCGATTGCTCGCGCCCACTTCCTGAAATTTATTCTCTCCACTAATCCTCCGAGATTATGCTGTTATCGATATCACGACAAGTTATCTTCCTGTCTCTCACCAGCTCTTTCTCAATTTCTCTCTCACTCTCCCTCTCTCCATCTCCCTCTCTTTCCCTCGTAATATTTCTTTTGACTTCATTGACTCGCTCTCTCACACCCCCACACTCTCTCTCTCTCTCTCCCGCTCTCATTGTCTACCTCTCCCTTCCTATCGATACCTCTGAGTTCATTTCTTGCTTCCTGCCCAATTTCTCAGCTCCTTTCTTCCTCCCGATTGACCTGCCATCGCCCATGCTGCAGCACTAACTGGTGACAGCGGAAGGATGTGAGCCTGCCAATCTGGCGAAGGGCAAGAATAAGAGAGACAAAGTCAGAGGGGTTGAGAGAGAGAGAGAGAAGAGAGAGAAAGGAGTAGAGAGAGAGATAAAAAGAGTAACAGAGAGAGAGAGATGGAGAGCGAGACAAGGATAAAGAGAGAGAGAGAGAGAGAGAGAGAGAGAGAGAGAATAAGCGGCTGTCAGTTGAGAGAACAAAAAAAATTAGATGGAAAAAAACCATCTTCAGAGACGTGCATCTTCAGATAGAGCAAGATTCTAACAAAAGACAAAGAAGATAGACGAAAACAATTGAAGGAGAAATTAAAGGAGAAAAGAACATGAGAGAGCGAATTGCTAGATAGAAAAAATAAGAGAAGTAGAGGCAGATAAAGAAAGAAACAAAACAGTCCTCATTGTTGGCAAATTTTCCAGCCACGTGGTCGTCTCAAAAGATATGGCTCGTGATAAGATCGGAATACATATGTAAGTACATAACTCTGGCAACGGGTTCAAATACAAGGGATACGACGAACAATAGAATTTGGTAACGGCATAGTTCCTTCTGAGAGCATTTCTGGACCACAGAAAAAAAAAATTTTCTACATCAAAACTAATTTCAAGTCCATAGAAAAACAAAGTCCCTTCACAAATTTGTTTCTGCGTTCTTAATCAACAAACCGAATAGAGACTGAAAATCGTGATCAAAAAAATTTAGTTAGAGATCTCTAGAAAAGAAGAAGAAAAACATGAGAAATGGAAACTGAAGACTGTAAACGAGAGAAAATTCAATGACGAAGCAAATGAACAAATTAGTGCAATGCTGAGAATAACAACAAGAATGGCAAAGCTTCTCTTGGTTCACTTCTCTCCCTCTCTTTCTCTCTCTCTCTCTCTCTCTCTCTCTCTCTCTCTTCTCTCTCTCTCTTCTCTCTCGCTATTCTCTCTCTCACTTCTCTCTCTCTCTCTCTTCTCTCTCGCTCTCCTTTCTCTTCTCTCTCTTTCTTCTCTCTCTCTTTTTCTCTCTCTCTCGATCTCTCTGTTTCTTTCTTTCGTTTTCGTCTATCTCGACTGCCATTTCCGAATTCTCAAGCAATTTGCTTTTTATTCAGCGCGTGCCTCCAATGATTTAATTGCCTAAAAGGACACGACTGACTGATTAGCAAAAAATGGAGAACGATTGCCATTTCATTCATTGAAACACCACTCTCGGAGGAAGCTTCTTTGTTTCGGAAAGTTGAAGTCATGTCTAGGGAGAGAGAGAGAGAGAGAGAGAGATAGAGAGAGAGAGAGTGAGAAAGGAATAGACAGAGAGAGAGAGAGATAGGAAGATCGAAATAAATATAGAGGAAAAGGAGTCATACGTTGAAGGCAAATCATTTGGCAGAAGGTAAAAGCCCGAGAATATGTATGAAAAAGAGAAACGGACGCACCTTCAGGTACATGCACTTAAAAGCATAATTGGGAGAGGTTGCGAGAAAGAGAGAGAGAGAAAGAGAGAGAGAGAGAGAAGGAGAAAGAGAGAAAGAGAGAGAGAGGAGGAGAAAGAGAAAAAGAGAGAGAGAGAGTGAGAGAAAGAGAGTGAGAATAGGAAAGAGGGTCTTAGTCAGCGACAGACAGCGAAGAGGCATCGCTTCCAACCTCCTTTCTACACTCGCCACAACCGAAAGTGGCGGGGAAAGGCGTGTAGTGAGACAAAGGGAACGAGTGGGCAGACATGAGAAGTGCGCCAGAGGCAGAGGGAAGAAGATTGGAGGAGGTTGTGGATGGATTAGAAAGAGAAGAGAGTATGGCGATTGGAGAAAGGGAAAGAGAGAAGGAAAGAGAGAAAGAGAGGAGAGAGAGAGAGAGTGGGAGAGAGAGAGTCTTGAGCAAGTACTCCAACAAGAAATATGGAATATAAAAAGGGTGTGAAAAGAGAGAGAGAGAGAGTGAGGATGACAAAGAAAGAGAGAATAGGGAAGAGAGAGAGAGAGAGAAAGAGAGAGAGATAAATGGGACAAACACAGAAATATGCAGTTGGCGCGCAATTTCCGGAGTTGTGACAGCGCCACTCGCAGGACAACTGCTTCCAGATGAATGCTGAGTGGTCAGAATGATCTGAGGAGGCAAGAGGGATAAATTGCAGATGGGAAGAGGGAGAGACAGAGAGAGAGACAGAGAGACAGGGAGAGAGAGAAAGAAAGAAAGAGAGAGATATAGAGGTAGATAACGAAAGATAGAAGAGAGATGGGAGAGAACGAGAGAGATAGAGAGTGAATCGAGGCACATACAGGCCGAATAAGAAGCTAGCGGTGATCTAGACCAAAGGGAAGGCTCCACTGTGATTAGGCAAACGAGCGGGCTGATAGCAAGAGACACGTTGGATAAGAATACGCAACAAGGGAGGAGAGGGCCGTGAAAATGGTGAGGCGGTCGCGCCAAAAGACACCCATTTGGCTCATTTCACCCGAGATGTTTGCGGATGGGATAAGAAAGAGAGAGAGAGAGAGAGAGAGAGGGGAGGGAGAGAGGGTGAGGGAGAGAGGGTGAGGGAGAGGTGAGAGTAAAACAGTGACAAAAGGGACAGAGCAATTGAGGTAGACAGAGAAGGGCAGAGATAGAGAGAGAGGTAGAGAGAGTGTGAGAGAGTAAAAAGAAAGAGAGAATAAAGTGCCCGGCAGATTGGGCGTTGACCGTGACGCAAGTTGACGCCTTTCTTTGCCAAAGGAGAGCGATGAGGACACGGATGAGGAGGAGGACTGCCGCTTACAGCCCGCACTCCCTCCCCAACCCTTTCGGCAGTTAACCAGGCTATAAAAATAAACAATTAATAAAAGAAGCGGATCTTCTAATCAGACCAGAAATCGCTGTAAAAATTCAGCAAAAGAGTTAAAAACTTACGACAAAAAAGTTCACGCACAAATGGGGGTGCGATAAGGCTGAACAAGGTGAAGAGAGGCAAATGAGGAGTTAGTTACTTCATAAGTGTGTCAATGGGTTTCATCTCCTGCGGTTCATCTTATGATGCAAAAGGACAGAGCAATTTGATGAAAGCAAGATGGAGGAGCATTATCTGAGAGTCGGGGAGAGTGAGGGATGGGACAAAGAGAGAAATATTGAGAGAGACAGACATAGAAAGAGAGCTACAACGGTAGAAAGAGAGACAGCAGCAGGGAGAGAAAGCGAGAGAGAGAGTAGTAGCGAGAGAGAGAGAAACTATATCAGGCCCTGTCGCTGGTGAGCGGAGGACAAAAAGCAAGACCGAGAAGGGAAGACATGGCCGAGAGAGCCACCTGTGGATCGTAAAAACTGACCAGTATATATGGCTACATGTCGAGGGGAGAGTGAGAGCACATTGGAGGAGAGTCAGAGAAGCAGACAGCAGAGAAAGATAGAGAGAGAGAGAGAGAGAGAGAGAGAGGAGGAGGAGGAGGAGGAGGAGGAGGAGGAGGAGGAGGAGGGAGACAACAGACAAGCATACCCACTATTTTGTACATGTCTCCTGTCATATTCACCAGACGGAGGGCAGCGATAAATGAGAAATGGTTAACTGGAGAGGAGGAGTTGATTCAAAACTAGAGATGGATTGTAAGAGAGAGAGAGAGAGAGAGAGAGAGAGAGAGAGAGAGAGATAGAGAGAGAGAGAGAGAGAGAGAGAGAGAGAGAGAGAGACGGAAGGATATAAGATGAGTATTTTTTCTTCGTGCTCCTTTTATGCAGAGGCATCCAATCAACGTTGAAAGCGAAGTGAACATCATTTGTTCGGGGAGTTGGTGGTGGACAACATTCGCATGCGGTGGAGAGAGAGAGAAAGAGAGAGAGAGCGAGAGAGAGAGAGAGAAGAGATAGGCGATAGAGAAGAAAGAGAGAGACGTTCCAATTTAGGAATAGTAACAACTAGGCCGAGCATGAAACAAGATTAAGAAAGATGTTCCCTTTTCGTCTTCCTTATCTGGACATATCTATGTACAGTACCGCCCAACAACCAGGGGTGCAGGAACTTTCGGAACTTTCGGAAAGTTCCAAAATGTCCGATCAAATTGTGCGCTTCTGGATAATCGCACGTCGATTTGGTTTGCATATTCGGATATGTATGTATGTACATAGGTACATATGTATGTACACATGCGTCACGAAGAAGCAGCAAGTCATTGAGGTTATGTGATGTGTTCATCTCACTGCCAGCCTACGGTCCTAAGGGAGGCTCACTAACCATAAGCCTAGGCTTTATCTTGCGATCTCTCTCCTTCTCTCCCTTTCTCTCTCTGTCTTTCTCTCTGTCTTTCTCTCTCTCTTTCTTTCTCTCTCTCTCTCTCTCTCTCTCTCTCTCTGTCAATCCAAACTCTGCTTCTCGTGACGTGACAAGGCGTTCCCCTCCCCCGTCACAGGACGTGCCCGGGGGAGGGAGGAAAAGAGGGGATTGGCAAGATGAAGTGAGTAGACAAGGGAGAGCGGGTAGCTGGGCGGGGTAAACCAAGTGCATTTTGTTTTGCTGCAAACTGAACGGAAAGAGCTCTGGAGCAAGGATTGTAAACTTTTGGACTTATTATGTTTTAATTTTTAAAAATTATAAATCTCAACCACATAGTACTGTAGGAAATATCAATTCTTGTCTTTTTAATAAATTAGATGTCAATTATATCTTGATAAAAGCTAGATTTCCCTTCTACTTTAACCTAAAATAATTGTCCAAAATAAATGTTCTTCTCACCTTAACATACGAAGACTGCGGCCTCTTGTCGACCCTGAGTGGCTGGCTCGCGGGAGTGGCCGTGTGCCTTGCGACGCCTTCCGACACGTCCATTGATCTCGCCATGATATTCTCGATCTCGAGTACCTCAAATAAGGCAAACGTATATGTAATGTAAATACAGCAGTAATTTATTAAATCCTCACAATCAGTTTTTGTTTTCTTCAAATAATTTTCCTTTCTTCGGGATCCGAATGCATATGTACTTCTAAACGCCACTAGTTTCTGTCATATCCTTTTTGAAAGCGAAGACAATTGTATTGAGCGAAAGTTGCAGCGCGGACGAAAAAAATAAATATATGTACTTATAAATTGACATATACATAGTATTTAGAGCATCTCTACCGGAATCCAATTTTCGCCACCATTTTGTTGAAATGTCACACTTTGCGGAAAAATGTCAATATGTTTCTTCTGACAAAATTAATCTGCGGCTGTCAAAAGAGAAACCGCGCAGTGGTTGGTGGAGAAAGGTCGCTTCTTTCAGCAATCGCGCGGATTGTGGCGAATATTGGAAGAGGAATACGAATACAAGGAAAAATCTGTGCGATTTGCAGACAAGACCAGATCAAGGCAACGGTTCGGTAGGAGAGGTGACGGAGCGAGGGCAAGTAGAAGGTGGGAAGGGTGAGAGGAAATGAGAGAGCAGGAAAGTGGGAGTGCTAGAGAGAGAGAGAATGAGAGAGGGAGAGAGAGAGAAAGGGAAAGAGATGAAGAGAGAGGCACATGGTAATGCTTAGCAGTCATAACGCAGCTGCAGCTGCTCAAGTCACTTATGCACTCAGAATAAGCTGCCTTCTTCTGTGCGTGCCCTTGGATGACCTTCGCTCTGCTTCTCTCGCCCTCTCTCTTTATCTTTCTCTGTCTTCTCTCACTCTTGTCTCTCAGTCAGCCTCTTTCTCTGTCTCTCTGTCTCTCTCGACACCCTCGCCAGGTGTGTCTGGGAGCAGTATTACCAGGAACTTGCATCCGAAAAGGATTGCACTTCCCAACCGCAGTAACCATCCGGGAGAATGTTAACTTGATTTCTTTTACGATATGAAGAATATCACGCTATGAAATAGCATAAGTTAATAAATAGATGAAGAAGAAAATAAATTCATGGATATTACTCTAACATGTATAAATAGCAACAACATTAACTGTGCGATTTC